>PVHY01000195.1:0-208665 GCA_004024945.1 Uropsilus gracilis
TTCTTTTTGGCTTATTTCCGCCAATATGAGTTTTTCCAGCTCCATCCAGGTCGCTGTGAATGACATGTGTTTGTCCTCCTTGATGGATGCGTAGTATTCCATCGTGTATATGTACCACATTTTTTTTAGCCAATCATCCGTTTGGGGGCATTTGGTTTGTTTCCAATTCTTTGCAACTGTAAACAGGGCTGCAACGAACTTTACCTGGAAGCAGACAACACTTCTTGCAGCTGCTTACTTACTGCTCATTTCCCATTGAAAGCAAAAGAACAGCAACAAAACAAGCTTAACTTCTGCTCTACTCACCATTTTGCTCTTCCATTCTGTTCTTAAGAGAAATGTTTGCCTTTTATTGAGTATAACCAAGTCCCTGGAAGTATATATTTTCTCCTCCAACTATATGATTGAAACAAAGATGGCATCTCAACCTGGAGATGGTTCTCTTTCGGATTCTATGATTGTGGCCTGAACATTGCCCTATCTCTCTCAAGCCATTCCCTTTGATTCTCAAAGACTGTTTTTGGAAAGCAGAAAGCTGAACATTGAATGTTTCTTCTTTTTATTTCCGCTCTAATGATCTATTTATCCTCAAGGCAAAGTAGATGCCTCTTACTGAGGAGGTGAAAGGTCATGATAAAAAGTAAAAGCTCAAAAATTACTATTTTGAGATATTTTCGATGTGTCCTTAATGAGGTGTTTGCTTCAAAGTCCAGCTTAAATCATTCATGTGTGCATTGAATTAAACATAGACCATTCTAGAAACAACCGCCGAAACTGAATTAATGTGATTTATTTGGTTTTTGCAGCACTTTCTATTTCCTCTGTTATGTCAGTTACAGAAACTTGAGAAAGAGGAGGAGAAACAACATTCTTTAGACCCCGCTGTCCCCAGGGACCAAGAAACATGCAGGAAGAAATTTTGCTTTAATAGGAGAAAGCGATGATAGAAGTCAATCTCTCCCTACGGGACTGTAAACATAGGATCAATTTTTGGCTTTGGTGGTATTAGATAAAGAAATCATATCTTAGTGACGATTACTGCTAGGACATTTAAGAACCAACGTCATAATCCTATGAAATATTTGCAAAATTAGTGGATGAATGAAAGCTCTTAACAATTGAACACTCAATTTTCTTGGCAAACAAATCAAGTTTCAGTGAAGTATAGTCATAATGATCTAAAACATAACATATTTAAATTACATAATTAAACACTTTGCTGATAATGTTCCTACAAGACAGAGACTGAGGGACTTAGATGTTTAGTTCCTATTCATTTCTAACCCTTTCCATCTGCTCTGTGTTCAGTGCCTTCCATCTTATGAGCTGGTTTCTTGGTCAGAAGGGGAACTGAAATAGAGCTACTCAGTGTGCAGATCTTTGTCATCTTCCTTGGATTTCAACTCATCTACTTTGATCAAAATGAAGTTAAAGTTCTGGTGAACCCAATATTGTCCTTTTCAGAAATTGAGAGAGGTAATGAGAGAGGAAAAAGAGAAGAAATATTTCATTTTCACGAAAATGTTTATCCAATATTAGTAGTAGGACAAGAGAGTCACGCCAAATTCTGAAATGCTACATGAATCAGTCTTTCTAACCTTTGAGAGTTGCTTCATGTTAAACAGATGATTTTGTAAGTGAAGGAACAGGAACTGGGATACTTGTATCAGGTTCCTTTCCTTTCTTCATGTTTTAACATGAACACCCCAAGACTCCTGAAAGAGTTAGATTAATTTCCCCTCCCCTTAATAAGTATCAGAACACTATCTGCTACAGGATCTTAAAAGGGAACACAGAGCTGAGAACTACAGGCCCAGGTCATCTGACTCAGCTCCTGGCATGTGAATCCAGTTTTTCGAGGCATCCTTGTGGCCAAAGAGTTTCAGTTTTCACTTTGGAGAAAGTCCAAGAGAGATTCTAAAGTTTTTGCCATACTTTGTCTCTAGGTAAGTGTTTCTCTTCTCTTTTGCTAACAAGATCAACTCCATGTGAAACTGAAGAAACAATAGAGCTCTTCAAACCTATTTTCTCTCTAAATCCATTTTCTTAATGGGGGAAGGAGTCAAAGTTTAATCAATATTTTCCGCTAAAATATTAGACTTACCTGACTGAAAAATCACACAGCTTCTAGCAATATTTAAGGAGACTTGTTGCAACTGGGTCCTCCTTTTGAGCTACATCTATAATCGTCTATAAAACGGTGAATGGGAATTAAGAGACTAATTTTAAATGTTCTATTTTATGAAGACTGAAAAGCCTGCTGAGTTAATATGTTTCACTGTATTTACCCTCCTTTATCAGCAGTAGGCTAGGTTGGTTTGGGATGGAAGGTAGGTGTAGGTGTATATTCCTTTATCTGACTCTAGGGGGCAGCAGCTTCTCGGGTAAAGAGAAGTCAATGAGGCATGAACAACATCTAGGGGATCGTTGTCATCCTGCATCTCTTAAACCCAGTGTCAAGGATTCACCCAATTTGGACTTGTCCACAGAAATCTTCAGAAACCACGTCCCTGTTCTAAAGATACCATAACTCCCGGGAGATCCCCAGAACATGAAAATCATTGGTGCAATGATAATATTTCTCCTGAAGGGTTTTCCTTAGATTTTCCTGGATGGGATTTATGGTGAGAGCAGATTTAGTTTTAACAAGTACACACACATGGCATCCTCTTTCTTGATGACAAGAACTTTTTATGTTTCCAAACTGGCAAGCCCGGAAGCCGGAGAGCCCTGATGTTCCACAACGCAAGGGTGTGTTGTATTAGCACTCAAGAGTTTCCCGCCTGGTAGCAAGTCTGCATCTTTACTTATGTTTTCCATTTTCATTAGCTGGAAGGAAGGAAAGTAACTTAATAGCAGAAGACTCAGATCATTCTAACAGAATTGTCAGCTTTTAATTTTCTTTCCCCCCCAAGTGTGGCTTTAAGCCCAGTGCTTACAGCGGAAGCCTTTGAAATCTTTGCAGCTAGGAAGTTGAGGTTTCTGGAGGAATGAATATGCATGGCACACATAATCTGCAATTTATTAGCCTGCTTCACTGGTCATTATTGATATTTGATTGTAATGTTTAGTGGCATTAACATCCTCTCCACATCTCCCTAACAACATTTATGGTCAGTAATAATATTAGTTCAGTCTTTGAGCTGTGCTCTGCGGAATGAATCTGCTAAGGCTCATCTTGCCTCATTACTCCTAACAGGGCTCCTGTAGTCATGTCACACTCCAGTGACACCTCAGACAGAACGACATCTTTTAAATGTTTTCTCTGACATATTTCACTTGAAATGCTAGCCTTTCCATTAATGCTATGCACCAGGAAGTGACAGATTATGGAGGAAGAGTTGCTTCTTCAGGTGAGTGTGTGTGTGAGATGTTATAACAGTACTGGGGGTTAATGAAGATTTCTATGAATATGTCCAGAAAGCCCCTGTAAAGTGCTTTCCTCAGTTCAGGTCAATACTGCTGGTGCCCCATTGAGATGCCTTCATATCACTCTCCTTGGCACTGAGCACCCATTGTTCCTGCTTTTGCCTCCTGCTACCAGTCATTGCAGCTGCTGACTCTGCTCCCCCCAACCCCCCCAGAGGAGACCAGAGCTAATGACTATGCAGGATACAAAAGCCCATCTCCTTTGCCTGGAAATAGAATGAACCCTGAGGGTAAATCAAGCTTCTCAGTCCCCCCCAGACTCAATTTGCTCCTGGTTTTTCACTAGAAATCACCACTGTGCTTGGCTTCCTCCCTCTCCCTCTCCTCCTTCCCATCATCACCATCATTTGCCTGCTGGTGTCTCTGGGGAGCACTTCCTTGACAAATCACTTGCACAGGAATGCCTGGCTCAGGGTCTGCTTCTGGGAGAAGCCAATCTCAGATGCATTAGGAAGACTCTTGATTCTCCATCTGTGTGCAAACCCCGCAGCCATTCTGTTTCTGGATTTGCTCCTCCACAACAGGACACTCTCCCAGCCATCTAAAAAGCGGATGTCTTTCCAAATGTCTCTAGTGCCACTCAAAGCCAATGGTTCCCCAAGAGCTTAGAACTCATATCCAAACCACCTGAAAAAGAATCAACTTTTTTTTTCCACTACCCACTGTTGACATTTACGTATGCATTTCCATTGTAACTTCTTATCAACCATTTAAGTACTTAGTAGGCGTTCCATGTTATAGTTCAGGAAACTGAAGTTTAAAAAGGTTATGAAAACTGAACAAATTCCCACACCCAAAAGATATGAGACCTTTGACCCAGGCTTTCCACTCTAAGTTCAGTACATTTTTCACATGCATGACCATATGGACCCCATGGTAGTCAGATCATGAGGCTCCCAGTGGAATATTAGCAATGCTCCCAAGAGACAATATCAAGGTCACATCTGCAACAGGACAGAGATGAGGCCAGTCCACAGCCACAACAAAGACTGACAACCCCTCCTCCTACTAACATATGTGATTGCCATTCTTCACCAATGATAACCTTAATCTCGCTGTGGTCTTTCTGCCTCCCAGATAAAATTCACTCCAATTTCTTGACAGTGTCTAGTCTGAGAAGTCCCTGACTCCTTGATTTCTCCTTAGATTCATTCAAATCCCAAATCCTATCAGAAGCCCCCTTTTTTTTTAACCCAGTATGACTGTGGTATTCCTCTGAGTCCTAGTCTTCTTTGCTATAGTAACCTAACTTCAATGACCTTAGATATGTTCCTTATAGTTTCACCAGCAAGATTTCATCATGCATCAAGTTATTTTCCAAAATAAGTTCTTCCCTGAATAATTATACCATTGCCTACAACCATGTTTCATGAACTGATAGCCTTAATTAATTGTGATGTATACCTGTACAAATAAATATAAGAAAACATCCGTTAATTAAACTGTGACACAATGCCTTTGTGATCACGCTGTCCAATGCACGAATCAACCACATTGGCTTCTTTATAATTTTTTTCACATTTTCAGAAGCATGTGACCCCCAACTGTGTTGGACAGGTTGCACAGGATAGGTAACATCCATCTGGATTTCAGTGAGAAAGCTCCATTGTTTGTCAGCATCTTCCTTTTTTCACCTACAGCAGTTGAGATGTCTTTACAAGAAAACACAGAGGTGCAGTCATTCCAGTAACATTAAATATTTGCTTTATTAATATCAAATTTATACCTCAGAATTCTATTCTTATACATGTCTATCTTCAAAATGTTTCCTGTCATGGTTAAGTTATGGAAGACATTAAACAGAAACAGACAACACCTGTATTTATGTTGCACAAATGAAGTGGTGACCAAGGTTTCACAGGTGCAGACAAGAGTGCAACATCTCAGTTTTCACCAGACCCACAGGGATTGTAAGAATCAAGATGCATCGTGACTCTGACAATTCTAGAATGTAGAAAAACAGGCATTTTAGTATTGCTGAAGCATGTGACTATGGCTGCAATTAGCTTTTATTTTGAGTAAAATTTTTCATCCTACTATTTATAATTAAGCATAAAATAGAACAAAGTTTTTTAGAAAAGGAGCAGAAGCAAATAAAAATGGTGTTGACCTTTCAACTAAAGGGAACATGAAGTCATGCAGTTTTCCTTGTTTTTAGAAAAGTAAAATATATTTAACTATAGAAACAAAATATTCCGTAGGACTTTTGCTTAAGTAATACTTTTTACTGTGTTGTCAGTGCAAATTCACATGTGTTCTTTGGGAAAGGGTGATATACCAACTGAATGATTCAATGTATATATTGCAAGTGTATAGATAAGTGAGAATGGGAGATTCTTGAGTTAGATTGAAGATTTTTCTCAACTATGTCTCTTGCCAGAAATCAAGTGATTATAAAATATTTCCCATACTTAACCCCACTTGGGTCACCCACTCCTTTAATACTCAACACTGAGTGGCCTTTTTCCTTCTAGTGATCAAGCCTTAGCATATCTAGTCAGTACAACTGGTGCCCTACCTCTGCCTCCATTAAGGGACTATTTTGCCACTCCCCAAATGCTATGAATATTGACTAAAAATGGCTCCAAGCAGCCCTATGTTTTAATTGAGCTTGAACAACTGAAGTTACTTTACTCGTAGGGAGAAAAAAAAAAAAAGGAGGTAAGTAGATAAGTAGGTTATTCTCTCCTCCCCTAGGAATGTTCACTGATTCCAGCCAATAATATTAAGAGGCAAGTATAAATTAGCTGTCCTTTGTCTCAAATTGGGAATTACTTTGTGGTGTAATTTGTGCCCCTGAGTTCTCTATGGAATGAGACTTGGAGTTGGATCCATAGGCCTACATGGTCCCCTCCCCTGTCTTTACATACTGCCTTCAATCCTGCTCACATCTATCTCCCTGTGAGTCCCCTTGATTAAATCACCCCCATAAACATCCAGCTCCAGCTCCAGACCCAAGAGAATCTTAGAAAAATTAAACCAGATTCTAAGGACGGTCTTTGAATTTTCATCTTGAGCCTGCTCCCTTTTTTTCTCTCTCTCCGTGTGCAATTTGTTCAGCTCACAGAACCAAAATCAGGAAGGTAAATCTGACTTCATCTTAGCTAAATTAACTCTCACCTCTGTCTGATGGAGAAAAAAGATAAGAGCAACTTGGAGCTGTGTTCTCTGTCCATTCACCTGAGTAGGGAAATGAAGAGATGGAGAATTTTCTGCCACTGTCTGGAAATAATTTCAGAGCTTATAGAGAAAGCCTTGATGAAAATTCTTTGTATTATGAGACCTTGGCTTTCCTGACATTCATTCATCCTTTCAATAAGGTCCAACCTCATATGTGGTTTTACAAGGAGGCTTAGAGTCCCATCTTCTGTCCCTTCCCCAAGGTCAGTTGTTCACTGATCACCTCCCTTTGCTTCCTCCTCTGCTCATTGTGATTATTTTCCTAAGTTATGTCTTTTTGCACACTCCAATGATTATATTTTGGTCCTTTTGTCTCTGGACAGAGTTGGGGGGGGGGGAAAGAAAAAAGAAAAAAAGCTCCCAAAGGACTTGATCAAAAGGTCTCTGTGTGGGAGAAAAGATGCATCCTTTTGAAACAGAGACCTAGAAATGTCTTTGAGATAATGTTTGCTAAAGTTTAAGCTTATTCACCCTCTTCCCCCAACATTTTATTTCCATCACAAAAATACCCTTTTTTGCTGGTAATTTAAGAATTGTTATATTGCAGCCACTTAATAGATAAATGTTCAGCTCAAATCACTCTATATTTAATTCTTTAATATTTTTCCGTCTTTGAATTCCGTTCTGTTCCTTCTGCATAATGTCTGTTGGCATGTTTATCTTTTTATTATACTCACTCCCTGACTTAGAATTCTCAAACTATTTGGTAGGGGGCAATTCATGCAAAATATAAATATGAAAAAGGAGAAAGAAATTCCTGGAGCCCACTGTCTTTGGAGTTTCAGTAACATTATTTCAAAACAAATCACAGGTTGCATTTAGCCAATCGGTGGTACTTTACTAAAGCCTGAATTAAAATATGGGTAGATTCTTATCTCTAAAGATAAAAAATCTTTGAGCTGGCTGGGCATGCCTGTAAGGGGCAGCCTAGGAAGCTGCAGCCAGGGCCAGGGATCGCTGTTCGAATCCCACCGGGAGCATGTAGCGAGACCTCATTCCAAAGAAATATAGCTGGGTGTGGTGGTGCATGCCTGTAATCCCAGCGACCTGGGAAGCTAAGGCTGGGGATTGCTTGAATCTGTAGTACAACAGGCAATGTGAGTCTGCAATTCCACAGGCAAAAATATAGCAAGACCTAGTCTCAAAAAAAAAAAAAAAATCTTTGAGCTGCTACCCTATAGGTGAAGAATTTAAAGATGCAGGGAGACATGGAAAATCAAAAGAGGGTCCTAATTTTTATTCATTAATTTAATACTATTTTTAGTTAAAGAAATGTTATTACATTTTCTTTTCTGTGATCTATTGGCACCAGATGCAAAAATCTGTCGTAAGGAACAATACATTCATACTAAGGTGAGAATAGCTAATGAATCTTCATGTAGCTTATTATTCCCAAAGTTGTTTGCAATTTAACAGAAATTAAGCCTACCCAACATGGAATAAAAAGGACATGCAGGGAGAACTTCCATTATTAAGAAATTAGATAAATGAGTTTTTTGTTGAGTATTTATGAGTACCAATTCCCAGGTCCAGTATTATTACTTTGATACTCCCAGATACCCTGAAAGGTACAAGATATTATTTCCATTTTAGCTATATGAAAACTGCAGCTCAGACTGATGGAGTGGCTTGGTCAAGAACAAATGGTTGATTATCGACAGAGCTGAAACTCAATCGTAAACCTTCTTTCCCCAAAATCTTCCATTCTCTCCAAAGGCCATCTGTCTTCTCTGTCTCCAGAGTTGGAGGTTCTAGTCCCTTTAATACTTTCTTGCAAGACAGGATCCCAGAGAAATTGTTTCTATGTATTTTTTATACACAATTTCAGGATCTTTATACTTTTTTTGCATGAAATGCCAAGACTTTCATAAATCTTTCCATGCCCTATTTTTTTAGGGCTATATTTCTTCAGTGAGAATTTCCTTAAAAGAATGAAATTATATCTTGAACCAGCTGCCTACTAAAGCTTTCATAGGCCCAGCCCATTAGTGATAGCTGGCCTCAAACCTCTCAGACCAGGTTGCTGAATGGAGAAGAGGGTGAGGCTAAACCTTCCTGAAATTTTGTTTTTTAAAATGTTTTTCATTATTGCACATTGTCCATGAATCAGACAGTAGGCTTCATGTTTTAGATGCACTAAGTCACATAATACTGATAATAACTCAATTAGGTATAGCTACCTGAAGGATATTAAGGTAGAAAATAACTAAATAACTATCCTTAAGTCACAGTCCTAGAAGAGAAAGGACACAAACCAAGGTGGTATATTCTTCGGGTCACCTGTTCTGAACTGCTTAACATGTCCAGGAAAGCTTTCCATAGACCTAAGATGGAGAAAGGCAAAATTCTCTGTATCCTACAAGAATATAACTGGCAACCTCTGTGACGAATATTTGTAATTTAAAGCACTTGTATCTGTGCTGTATGTATTGTCATCCTTTAAAATGTGAAGGTAAATATTTATAAACTGCTGTTAAGGAAACTAGACTTCTGGGGAGGAATTTTGAACTCAAATTGCAGCTTGGAGGTTTTCTTTTAAAAATAGAAATATGCAGACTGACTGGTAAGTGGAAACCTCCCTCCTGTTACAATCCCTGCTTTCACCACCCATTTAAGTCTCCCCTAGAATTAAGCAATTGGTCCCAGGAAAATAATAGCTTTGGAAAAGTTTGGTTATAATGAAGCATTACTTCTCACCCAAGATGAAAGCTGAAGTAGTCAAGGCTGCCAGTACTAGGAGTGGAGGTAGAAGCACTGGAACTCTCTTAACATTGCTACAGAGTGTGAAAAATGGTACTTTCCTTTGTAAAGTTGTTTGGTACTTCCCAGCAATGTTGCATCCCTTTCCCTACCCTATTCAGAAGTTTCACTTCTAAATGTTTAAGTCAGAGAAATGATAACATACACCCACCCAGAGAAATGTATAATAATATCCATTGCAGCTTTACCCATGAAATGCACAATTTGGACACAATCCAAATGTCTATCAACATCAGTGCATAAAAAAAATATGATATAGCCATACAACAAAATGCAACTCAAAAAATAGAACAATGTACTGATAGAAGGTATTAATATATATTACTGCATGGATGAACATAAAAAGCAATGTTCTGAGCAAACAAAGCCAGAGAAAACTCTACCCTGTATTGCCTCACTTATATTACTCCCTGGAGAATGCAAACTAATCTATCGTAGTGGAAAGGAGATCAGTGGTTTCCTTTGCCAGGTGGGAGGATGAAGCAATGGGTCATGAGAGAACTTGTTGAAGGGGGTTAAGTGTCGCATCCTGTTCTGTATTTTGATGGGTGTAGATAACACGACTATATACCTGTCAAAACTCATTGATGTGCATACTTAAAAATTGTACATTTTATTCTGTGCAAACTACAACAATATAAAATAAGTCTACAGGAAGAAAAATAGAACAATTTGGAGGATGAATGTGCCTCCTTGGTTATCTCAGATGATGACCAGGCCTCCACAGCCATAGACCTACACAGAAGTTACTGAGCCTTGTAATTTCTTCCTCAGTCTCCCTCAGGCATGTGGGAGGGGTCAAAAGGAAACATACTCCTTTGAAGAGACCTACTGCCCCACTTTTCTTACTCTCTGTGTGAAGCCAGAAAAGGGGCCATCTTTCCCATGCTTCCCACTTATAAAAGTCCACAATGACAAAACCATCTGTCCTGACTTTCTTATGTTTAGTTTACACAGTCCCAGGTTTGAAAAAGGACTGTGAAAGTCTAAGTGTGGTGCTTTTTCTAGTGGCTTCAGTTTCCTTCATGGTTGAGCAGGTTTTGATTTGGGCTACATTTGGAATATTACTTAGGATTGAGAGGATCTGAAAGGGGCTCTTACCTCTGCATTTACTCTCAAAGGCACTCTCCCTCCATGATCCTGATAAACCTCTTCTAGGTTTGCTGGCCCCTGCTGAGGTAAGTATGTTGGCCATCTGAGCAGCAGGTTCAGAGGAACAGGTCAGTCACCACAGTCTCTGTATTGAAAGGTCTCTACCAGATTTTCAACTCTGTAATGAGTAACCCTCCAACACGCTGACCAGATGCAGGAGCACATCAGCTCAATTTACATAATAGTATTTTCCAAAACACATGGTAGCTTTGGAAAATTAATTGCCTTTTTTTTTTCCTACCTTGAACTGAACTGCAGAGTTACAAATACTTTCCCAGAGAGTCTCAGAGGAGGCAAATTTGGCAGAGGGGAGAGAACACAGAACAATCTATACCTTGCAAATGCCGAAGGAAGAGCAATCTGGAATTAGCTGGCAAGTCAATTCTTAACTGCAGGATTGAAGGATAGCAAAAGCATCTTTAAAATCATTCTGCGTGGGGAAAAATGCCTTCCACTCTCCCGGAAAACATTGCTGCAATCCGAGTAGATAGGCCTCCTAGAGGATCTTTCCTTCTTTGGAGAGCAGAGTTGCAAGGGGACAGAATGCCTCGCCATGGTGTTTGTTCAGCTGCCAACAGGCGGACTCACAAGAGGCTCCATACAGTGGCAGGCTGCCAGAGCCCTGGGAGCAGCAGCCGCCCTCCTCAGAGCACCTGTTCTTCCCCTCCTTGAATCGAGAATGCACCACCTTCCCCCACTCCACTCTGTCTTCCCTACGTGGCTCCATTTTGTCTTTCCAATGGCAGATGCCGGCTGCCATTCCTCCCTGTGCTGGTGAGCATTGGGGGAGGGGAAAAGCTGGTCAGACACATACAGCTGTCCTCCCTCTCCCCCCTCCCCAGACTCCTGAGTCCCAGGTATCAGTCAACAGCAGGTGCCATGACATTATGACAAACACTCAGGTCCTCTGTGACAGGATGCATGACACGCTGTGTCTCAGAATTGCAGACATCTCATCCATCACCACCTTGATTATGCCACTCCAGGTCTCAGGGCTCAACTTTGGGCTCCAAACAGAATTTATTACGAGCTGAACATCCTTATTTCCAGCATGGGCATGTTTAAAATAGCATGACCCAGCTAGATGATCATGCTTGCACATTCCAATTGACCAGCCTTAACTCTCGTCAATACTGCAATTAGGTGGACATTGGACGCAAGAGGTCCCCATGGAATTTCAATTTCCCCCATCCTCCAATCATGTGCCACAACTGAAGGATGCATTTTGTTGTCCCCTCTGGTGCAGCATTTGAGGGAAGGCTGTGACTGTCAGCTATGATAATTAATGAACAGTAGGTTCTCTCGCGGAAAGGAGAAGAGAGGACTCAGTTGATGATTAAGAGCTCGGTCTAGCTTGCAGGTTAGGTGGCACAAGGCAGTTTGTCAAGCAGCATTGATTTAGCTGGTAGTCAATAAGCAGCCACTTCTGTAACTCTTTGGGGGGGGGGGTTGCTCACAGATAAGAAAAATATGATTTTGCTCAGGAAAACCACAAAATCTTCTTGGGGAGATAATTGCTGTTAGCTGCATAAAGATAGGCAAATGTTGATATAGCAAAATACTGATGGAATGGCTTTGCCTGCAGGAGAGGGCATTCTGTATCCTAACACAAAAGATCGTCATGCACTTTCCTTGATGGTACACTCCCTTTGCCCTAAATACACCTTGTGTTATCAGCCTCCAGGCTTGGTCTCATGGCACTGTCCTCATTTGGATCTTGACTCTTCCCGTTTCTCTAAATTAGAGACCTGCAAGCTTTTCCTGTATGAGACCAGAGAGTAAATATTATGGACCTTATGGAGCAAGAGGCAAAGGGCAGCAGCATTCTCGCTGAAAGGTTACAGTTTACATTTAAGAATGTAAAACCCATTATTTTCTTGAGGACCATTGTAGGGTAAATGAGTTGGTCAGGCTTTCTACCCTTCCCCCATTAGTCTCTATGGCCAGGACTTGTGGTGCTGCACCCCCTCCATGATTGTCCATGCCTGGCACAGTGAGTGTGCACATGTATGAGTGGGCACCCCTGGCAAGGAAGAAGGACATTAAGAGTTGTGTCACCCTCTCTTAAGAGAGACAAGCACAGCAAAAAGAGAATGTGAGGAAAACACCAGAGGGAAAAAAGAGGCCAGGGAAAGATTACAACTATTCCTGGGGCTCATCTGTATCCCAGCACCCCTGGCCCTAGTCCAGGCCTGCCTGGTGTGTCTGTGTAACTGCTAGAACCAAAATAGAAACTTCCTAGGTTGGCCTGCCTGTTACTATAATTGGTGCCACGAACAGGGTTGGGCTTGTTCCTGGTATGGGTTACAACCATACTACACAGTAGTTGGGGGGAGGGGAGCTGGATTTGTCCTGAGGACTGACCCCAATTTATCTATCTATCTATCTATCTATCTATCTATCTATCTATCTATCTATCTATCTATCTATCTATCTATCTATCTATCTATCTATCTATCTATCTATCTATCTATCTATCTATCCATCTATCTATTTGCTTATTTACTTATTTATGTTTGAGACTAGGTATTGCTATGTTGCCCAGAGTAGTCCTGAACGTGCAGATTCAAGTGATTCCTAGCCTCAACTTCTCAGGTAGCTGGGAATATAGGTGCATGCCACCATGCCCAGCTATTTAAATCTCCTGTCTTTCCAGACCCAGCTCCAACCCGCTGCTATGTGAAATATATTTCACACTCCACATCCAAAATTCTCTCTATTAAGAGTGTCTAGTTTGTACAATCTGTCTAACAGGTATTTTTATGTTTATGAAAGCGCCTAACAGACAATATATTTGAAAGGGGAAAAAAAGCGGGAAAGTTAAAATCAGACAGAATAACATTCAAATATTGATTTGTCAACTTACAGTTCAGTGGCACTGTGAAAACTGCTTAAATTCTCTGAGAAAATTATTAAAAGGAAATAACATCAAAATGTGTTTGCATAAAAGCAGTGTTTATCTTTTCATTTTACCAAGTTTTCTAGAGTTAACTTACATAAAATGTGAATTCCTTTTATAATCTAATATGCTAATTGCTTGGTCCACAGGGTGGTTTGTATTAAATGAAGTGGTATGTCTGATGAAATGTTACAAAGGCTCAGTAAATATTTTCTTTTATATCTTCATGAATTATGTCTCTTTTATCATGAAGGTTACATGTCTAGTGTTCAAAATTAAATTGCATTTTTTGAGGACAAAGTTACCAACTTATATTTAAGTAAGCCCTAATACTTCATAGAGAACTTGTATTTGCAGACAGAAATTACTTGCTTGCTATTCAAATCCAGTGAACATATTTCAGGACTTATTTGACATTTCATCAGCCCTGGATTAAAACACATCCTTATTTTTGATAACTCAAGGCCTTTTAATTCCATGATATCAGGATTTCCTGTGTTTCCTCCTAATGCTCTGATACTAGTCGTCACTGGCTCTTTGCCAAAGGAAGTAACTGAAGCCAGAGTTTGTAGGCCTAGCATTTAGCTTTGCTTACTTGTTCAGGAATTTCCTTCTATTTGAAGGAATAAGACGTGCAGCAAGTTTTGATGGAAGACTTAACAGGAGTCTGAAATATAGGTGCTGATAGAAAAAGTGGTCCTGGAGAGAGCTGAAAGTAATTTATTCTTGCTATACACCTAGGGAGATGCAAAATTGCCATCAACAAATTTTTGCCTACTTTAAAAATCTGTCTGGGTGCCAGTTCCTAATTTTTTGCAAAGGAAACAGAATGATGTATTTGTTTTCTGTAGCTGCTCTTGCAAATTACCATAAACTGGGTGGATTCAAACAACAGAAATTTCTTTTCTCGTAATTCTGGATGCCTGAAGTCCAAAATTAAAGGGTTGTCAGAGCCAGGCACCCTTTGGCGGCCTCTGGGAAAGAATCCCTCCGAGTGTGCTCCAGCCTTGGAAGCTGCTGGCAATCCCTGACTCCTTGATTTGTGACCTCTAATCTCTACCTCTCTTTTCCCATGACATTTCCTCTTTCTTCTGTCTCTTATAGGAACACTTTTCACTGAATTTAAGGTTCACCCAGATAATTCTGAATGAACTGTTAATTATATCTGCGAAGACCTTGCACCAAATAAGGAAACATTTGCACATGCCAGGCATTAGGAAGTGGGCAGAATTTTTTTGGATGATCATCTGCCTTTTAGCTCACTACCTGCACCAGATAATCCTTGTTTCCAGTCTGTCATACTAATATTGCTTAAGCTTATAAAGGCATTTATATTCTGCCTGGTTCACTCAACTAAACAGTTTATTATCATGATAAACATTGGCAGAAACATACCCATTATTTCATAATGTCTTATGTCCAAACATACACTGTAAGATGCTTATGCTTCTATTTTACAGTTGAGAAAACTGATTTTGGAGTGCACTTAAATTTTTCACATTTAGTATATCAAGCCTTTAACTTCCACAGTGCTTCTGTCCCTGCAAACTGGAGTTAGAAGCATCTCTACTAAATGGAATTCATTCTGATTCCGTGTGTTATACTGCAAAGCCAAAAACAATATTTTTAGGAGCAAAGTAGATTAAGAAGGGGTCAAGCTGACCTGTATGGGTCTCCATTTGCACTGTGGAGGACAGTGCACAAAAGGAAGTACTCTGGGTCTTGCAGAGGGAGGAAGAGTACTTTTTCTACTTTCTTACCAACTTCCTATGTTTTGGAAAGTCACAAAATCTCTCTAAAGTTGATTTCTACCTAACCTGTTCAATAAGGATGTTCTTGCATTGCTCACGTGGTGATTTAAAGAGGAACTTTAATAGCAAAATCACCTTCAAAGACCATGTACACATTAACAGCTGTATCCTCCCTTATGTATCTGTAGACCAAAGCAAGCAGGCACCCAGGTTGTCATCACAGCTCTCCAGGTGTTAATCCTTGACACAGATCTTCCATGCTCTCAATCGTGCCAGCTCCCTCCTGCACCACACAGAAAGGCCACCATCAGGTGACTTCAGTGGTGTCCTCAGGTTCACTCCAGATGTGAAGCCAAGTCATGCAGCCCAGACATGACCTTGGAACTGACAGGCATGAACATCTGTAGTGCACACCAGACCTACATATAAGAAGCCCTGCACTGCAATACTCTGCTCTTAACAAGCCCTCCAGATGACTGAGCTGCACATTCGGATGTTAGGAGCATTTCATTGTGAATTCTAAGTTTAGCCTCTGAAGATCAGCTGGAGGACTTGTTCACATAGATTGCAAGACTGCACCCCTAGAGTCTGCAATCCCAAGTTTGGAGAAGGATCAGATAACCAGCATTGCTTCCCACGCTTCCAGGTGTTACTGAGATTCCTGGTCCAGGCAGTGTTATCTGAGAGTTGCTGCACTACCACACATCAAAAGGGAAATCCATTGTTTACAGATTTTTGGTTTTTTTTCAATCTTAAGATATGAAGATTCGAATAAGGCATATTGCCCCCCCAAAAAGGGGGGGGGAATGCCATTATTTGGAAGATGATTTTATGTCTGACTTTTCCCTCATCTTCAGACTTCTGTTTAACTCAAGTCTCTAGTCACTATCCACCAATGAAAGTGAACCCAGATGATAAAAACTTTGGTCTTGCCCTTGTATGCTACTTTGGTATCTGCTGAGTGTCACTTCTTCCATTCTCTACAGACTGGAAATCAGCAAGTCTCATTATCTCTACTCAAAATATCTATTAATTTCCTCCTTTATCTGAGGCTAATTATTGCTCCACACAGTTCCTTACTGCCTCTCCTTTTCTCTCCATTTCCTTCGTATTATCACCAGGCACACCTTCCATCAACTACTCTTTTTTCACATTTCCATTTGTAAATTTTCAAGGACTCTTAACTTCCTACCATATGAAATATAAAATCTTCCTCCTGGGTTTCAAAATCACTTGCCACCTCATTGCTCTTTAACCATTCTTTGAACTCTTCATCTTCTTCTCTGCTCAAATTAGTCTCTTTTCTGTGTGCCACACAAAGATAAATTCATGTTTCATGTTTACTGCTATCTTTTCTTGGAATGGTCTTTTCCCATCAAAAATACATACAGTCTTTAGGAGCCAGGTGAAGTGCCATTTCCAGGTCAGTTTTGCACATATCACCATTTCCACTGCACACATTAATAGTCAAATACCACAAGCTGAGAACCAGATACCACCTCTGGATTTTACTTAACACTACACAGCAGCCCACTACTACCAATCCAATAGGGCACAGAAGATAAAAAACTTTTGTCTTTCCTCAGTTCTCTACCTCTTGAATATTTTTGTTATTCACACTCTTCTAAAATTATCTAACTGATCTTCAGTCACTGTTTTTGTTTGTTTGTTTGTTTTTCACTAAATTATAAGTCCACCTTGGAAACAGTAAATCCAAAAGTACTTCTGTATTCCTCCAGAGTCTCAGATGGTCCAGGATAGCAAGTAAGATCTGAGGCCAGTTGCTTTTCCTTATTTTAAATTTAAATTTAAATTTGAGGGTTAAAGTTTTTTTCTTCCATATGTGCACATAAGCCATTCACCCTCTACCAAACCACCCTTACCAATACCCCCTCTTATTTTCTTTTCTTCCCCTCTGTCCTCCTCCCTTCCCTCCTGCTCCTCTTGTTTCTGGTAAAACACAGATTATAGTAACAAATATGCAGAGATCTTTACACTAGACTACATCAACCTACTTCACTTTAAGGAGAGCCAAGTACATCTAAGTTCTTCAATGTAACATTAAATGTAATAGTGGAAATAACTGCTTAATTAATTCCTTTAGCTTCCACAGGGAAAAAAAAAAGAAAGGTTTTTATTCCCCATCTCTTTAGTAAATAGAGACTTCCTATCAGCTAAAAAACAAACTGGTACCATACAATGCTATAAACCAAGAATTGTGTCTAATGTAAGAGTAATGGTATAAGATAATGACAATTTTTAACAGCGGCACAATGTAAATACTGATGCTATCTTGGTTTGTATTAACATTTATAGGAGCTAATTTTTTTAATCTGAAATAAAATCTTGACCTTAGCTCTGTTTGTTCCTCTTCATATCTTGACATACAAAATACTAAGAGAGATGTGGAGGAGGTACAGAGGCTGTGATTAAATTTGCTTCTCGCATCCATTATCTTCTCACTTTTCATGAGCTCTAATTTAAACATCTTATTTATAGTGTAATGCTCTTAAGATTTTGCTGGGTGTATTTAAATAGGGATAGTTAATTGGAACCATTCTAGCAGAAGTCAGTTCCAATATCATCTTCCTAGATGGTAACTCCCCTCTGCTCCTGAAAAAATAATATAATTTCCTTTATTTTCTGTATAATTTTCACATTCATTGTTACTGCATTGAATATTGTGACCTAAGGCTATATGAGTTTAATCATGTTTTTAGTTTTAATATCATTACTAATATTTGCAGTCTCCACATTATGAATCTGGTATCTTCCTACAGAACTTTTCACAGTACTTGACATAAAAATTAAATAAGTATAAAGCAGGAAATTACTTTAAAGTATGTAGATTAGAGCTTAATTAGGGATTAAAAGATAAAAGATGTTCCATGTTTTAACTATATATTTGTTAGATGAACTAAAATAATGAACAGAAACTATTTTCTAACTCCACAAAAAATTGTTTTACCTATCTTTCCTTGTTGCCAAATGATAAATGTTTTAGGTAATAAGTACAATTTTATGATATATGAGTTACTAGAATAATTTGATGCCAAGTAGAATAATTTGATGCCAAGTAGAATAATTTGATGCCTCATGCAGTCAGAAGAATTTGTGAACTGACTTCTCTTATTCTCCTCAAAACTCCTGTTGAGTACTCCATAAGCAAATTCTGAGACACAGGGAAGTTATTTTTCAAAACCATGGTCTAAGATTAAGTGTTAAGAGATGAGGGACAAGTACGGCGAAAGGGACAGTCATCATGCAAGAGAGTAATTTCAGGCAATGTCTCAATTGCTGCTTTGTTTCTGTGGGGAGCTCAAAGTGTAAATGACACCTCAGTTTACCCTTCTGTCTTCTGTCAGATGTTTTGTACTTACCAATCATTTGCTACATTGGTACAGAGAATATAACCACCAAGGAACCTCTGTGTCTTAGTATGTCTAGGCAAGACATCTCTACTCTACTAACCTAGTAGAGTTAATCCTGGTAGATTATTATAGAATATTAAGAACCTGGTAGAAGAAGATTGCAAGTCGTAGATATTTTCATTGGTTAACTTGTCCTACAATGATCCCTTATTGCGTCGTCTTCTAAGTGCAGACATTTGGGGAATAGCTTCCAGTTTTATTTGTTGCAATTTATTAAAACTTCTCCACAGGTAGTCTCATGCCAGATCATAAAAACTCCCAACAGCTATTTGCTTATACCCCAAATTCAGGGGTACTATCTTTTCTTCATCAGGGTCCTCTTCTTCAACCATATTACAACTTTAATATATTATGGGGGATAAAAATGAACGAGTCTCTGAGAACAATGACACTTTATTTAGAATAAAGGTCTGAGTTGGCAAGTTGTGCAGATAAGGTGGCTCTCTGGTTCCCTTTATGTCCACATGTGTCTAAGATCAGCTGTATGTCATACAGGATACTCTGCTGATTCTCGGTGAACTCAGTCTTATCCCAAGGGTCTCAATTGGGACAATTAGGGTGATTTGTATCTTCTCTATGCAGAATCCCTTCTCTCATCCTTCAGTAGTCAATTCCAACTTATTTTACCTGCCAGTGACAGGGATACCAACAGAATAAGTAGTGTGTGCTAGGCCTCTGGAGGGCTAGGCTCAGTACTACTAGTTCACTGTCATTTCTGCTGCATTCTGTTAGTCAAGCCAAGATGTGCAGCTAGGTCAGATCAAGATGTGGAAATTAGATGTTACATATTGCAAAAGGCATGGATGTAGATGAAAAAAAATTGTGCATATTTTTGGAACATATCATAGCCTCTCAATACACAACTCACCTACTTTCAGAAACACCAACTTAATTCCAGAATAAGCCTAATCATCCTAAGTAGACCTAGATGGGGGTTTTCTTCATCTTGACTCCTAGTACCTAAAGATGCTACATTCCCTCCATACAAAATCTGTCTGTGCTCAGTGATATGTCAGTAAAGATTCTCCAGCAAAGTAGAACTAATAGGAGGAAGGGAGCAAGGGAGGAATGGATGGCTGGCTGGCTGGTTGACTGGCTGGCTGACTGACTGACTGACTGGCTTGCTACCTGAATGGATTGACAAATGGACACATGGACAGATTGATTCTTACAGAAACAACTTAATGGACATAGTCAGAAATAATATTTTAACATTTCTTAGCCCAGTCAAGATAATGTATAACACTGCCCATGACAAGTTGTTGGGATGGGCAGAGAGATGGATAGCTAAGTTCATTTGCTTTTTCCCCTAGCAATGCAGACAAGATATAAAGTACTCTCAGTAGATTATCCTCTAAATATATTCAACAATACTAGTTTCTCTTCATTATATGAGTGTGAGCATGTGAGAGTAGGGGTAGGTACGTGACATCTAATGATTGAGAATCACAAAATGATGTGGATGACATAATTCTGTCTATAGCTGCTAGACATGTTCATCACTTTTTTCAGATCATTCCAATAAATCTAATTTGTGATTAGGAAATAATGTTGATTATTTATGTTTCCTTATATCCAGGAGTATATTCTAAATAAGGCAATTTAAAACTAGCGACTGTTCATTGAGTTTGAAACTGAGGAAAGTTCCATACAAGCTTCTGATGATCAGATGTTATCACCAACGATGTTTTTACAAGGTATAAAAGATATTACATATGTCATCAGTTCCAAGATGTCCATTTTTCATCTTAATAGCCCCAAAATTGGAATGCAACTTAAAATGGAAATTTTCTTAAAATTTTTTGGCTTCATTTTCTCAATGGCTTATAAAATAATGGTGATACTTAATCAATATTTTCTTAGATTGATCATAGTGATATGATAACCAGAAGAAATATTGTTTCCTCATGTAAATCTCTGGCCAGAAAAATATATGCACTTGTTAAAAGGGTAACAAGCAAGACTTCAGGGCTCAATAATGTAAAAAGTTTCAATATTTACTTTATTTATTTATTTATTTTACATATTTATGTGTATTTGTGTATGTATGTATATATATGTATGTGTGTATATATATGGCATATATACATATATTTTTTGTGGCCCTTTTTTGTTATACCTATATCCCATCTTTTTTGTGATCCTTTTTTGTTATACCTATATCACATCTATTGGTGAGAACATATGGGTTTTGTCTTTTTCTTTCTAACTTATTTCTGCTAATATGATTCCCTTTAAGCCCATCAATGTTATCGCAAACGCTTCATATTTTGTTGGTTTTGATTGCAGAATAATATTCCATTTTGTAAAAATACCACATCTTTTTCAACCATTCATCAGTTTGGGGGCATTGATGTAGTTTTCATAGCCTGGCTATTGTAAATAATGCTGAGATAAATATACTAATACAGGTGTCATTTTGAAGTGGTGTTTTTGTATATTTTGGATAGATTCCCAGAAGTGGGATTGCTGAATCAAATGCTAGTTTCATTTTCAGTTGTTTGATGGTCCTCCACACTGCTTTCCATAGAGACTGGACCAGTTTGCATTCCCACCAACAGTGTAAAAGTGTTCCTTTCTCTTCACAGCCATGCCAACACTTGTTACCCATTTTTATTGATATGGGCCATTCTTTCTGGTGTAAGATGATATCTTATTGTGGTTTTGATTTGCATTTCCCTGATTATTAGTGATGTTGAGCATTTCCCTGGCCATTAGTGATGTTCAGCATCTATTGGCTATTAGTATTTCCTCTTTGGAGAAGAGACCTTTTAGTTCTCCCCATTTTTTGATTATGCTTTTGCTTTTTTCTGCTAAGTTGTGTGAATTCTTTGTGGATCTTTGTTACTACACCCTTATCACTTGTGTGGAGGGCAAAATTTTTTTCCCCACTTGGTTAGGTTTCCTTTTGTTTTGATTGTTTTGCTGTAACAAAGCTTTTTAATTTGACGTAGTCCCAGCTGTTTATGTTTTTCTTCATTTTTAAGCATCTCTAGATATGTCTTGAAATGGGTTTCTGAAATGTAGGTCTTGGAGCATTTTGTCCATATTTTCCTGTATGTATTTTATGGTTTCAGGTTTTACATTTAAATCTTTTATCCAATTTGAGTTGGATTTTCTATAGCTGTGAGAAAGTTATCTAGGTTATTTTTTTTTTGGTATTATAGTGGTCCAATTTTCCCAGCACCTTTTATTGAAGAGGTTATTCCTGTTCCAATGTAGGTTTTTTGCCCCTTTGTCAAAAATTAGTTGCCATTGATGTGTGATTTTATTTCTGGACACTCAATTCTGTTCCATTGTTCTGAGTGTTTGTTTTTCTTACAGTACCATTCTGTTTTAGTTATTATGGATTTGTAGTATAACTTGAATCTGGTATTGTAATACCTCCATTCTCTCTTCTTTTAGTCAGGAGAATTTTGAATATTTGAGGTCTTTTGTTATTCCATTTTTAAATGATAAGTAAATCAAATTTCAGTTTAAGCCAAATTGAGTATATATTTGGGGTGGGATTATCAAGTTAATAGTCATTGAAGAGATATTTTAACTATCTTCTTAATATTCTGAAAATTAGGAGAATTTTTTTTACCTGACTGCTGTTATAATCAGTTTAAAATTTAAATTAACTATATTGTGCAAAAGAGTATTACTGAGTGATCATTAAAAAGTGTGTTTATATGCATAATAAAATGGCAATACTTTTGATTTGGTCTGAGGAAAGGAAACAGGAATCAACTGAAATCTGGCATATCTAACTTGACCCTGAAGTTTAGTGCCTCATATACTCACTGGAAAATATTTGTACCATGTATACTACCATGACTTATTCCAAGTCTAGGGTCCACCTAAAGTACTAACATATTTAAATTAAAATGTATATGTTAGAGACTTAGGAAATATAAATAAAATATTTTCTGTCATTTTCAAATCTTGCCACTTTCCCCAGTATAAATACTATTTTGTTAATCAGAAAAAAATTTAAATGATTGAAAATTTATCTGTAGAAGAATAGAATCAACCACTACAAACACAAGAAGTAAAGAAGATGATAAAGTTAATTAAATTGTTGCACTCTTATTTGCTCAGCCACTGACCAAAGGAATCCCCATACATATCTTCATGTGGTCACAACCATTATTACCCATGTTAGGGATGAAGAAACAGTGGTTCAAAAGGATTGCATAGATCTGTTACTGAAAAAGCTGGATTTGAAGATGAGTAATTGGACTTTAGAACCCAATACATCTATACTTTGATGAACACATAGGAAATGAAGCTGAATAAGCAGTTTAACTATATTATTAGTAATGTCTTTGTCTTTTTCCTCTCAGGTTTTGGATAAGAAAATAGGAAGTTATTTGTCCCCAAAAATCTTTTTCAGGACTCCACCATCAAGATAGTTAATTCATAGCATGTGTATTACAGCATCCTGACCATGACAGACATTGATAATCAAGCTCAAATCTCTTGCCAGCGTAGCAGGAGTTCAAACACTGCTTTAGACTCCTTCTTTTGACTGATCTAAACAACCACTTGCTTCAACCAATAAGACACAAGGAAGAGTTGAGATTAAATCTACTTTCCATGCCCTTTGCAAAGTATTCTGAAATGTAATTACAAGCAAAAAAATAAAATTGAAATTAGGAGAACTCTTTGAAATACAAAATTGATTATACTAGTTAAACTACTTTGGTTCTGATAAAGGTCACCTGGCCCTTTGCTTTTCCATGTTCATAGTCCTCATGAGGATTTTGTTTTCTGGGGTCTAGTAAAATAGGTTTGATTCTGTCCTATAGATTCCTTCTGTAATCTCTAACTTATTCCAAATATATTTCTACTTTTCCTCATTTCCTGACTTGCCATCCCTCACTGTTTCTCTCAAGCCACTCAAGCTAGATGTTCACACATTCAATTCCATGTTATTTAAACAAAGTCTTTAGTCTATACCTATGACCATTAACTCACTTTCCAATGACTGATTCTGACTTGAACTATTCATCATACAGTTGGTCGCATATTCTAGTAGGCTAGATGGCAAGAATCACATCTATTTGAATGAGTGTTTTGTTGGGAGGTTTATAATATATTGTAGATGCTCAATAATGAAAAACTAATCTACATTGAGATTTATAGTAGTCAAAGAACTTTTAAACTTAGATATTTTACCTTGATCTACTCAATTTCCCTGGTAAGTTTAACCTTAAAATGTTAAGTTAATATTTATGAAAAGGACTACAACTGACTTTCCAAGTTATTCTTTGAAAGTATTTACTTTTCCTCAATAATACAATTAATTTTTCAATGCAGTGATTTATATAGTGAGATATTACTCAGTCTTAAAGAGGATTATTCACTATCAGTATGGTGAGATATTATCCAGTTGTATAAAGCAAAAAGTACCAATATATACTACAACATGGGTGAAACTTGGAAAGGTCAGGCTTGGTGAAAGAAAACAGTCATGAAAGACAACCTATTGTATGACTGTTACATGAAATCCTTAGAATCGACAGATTCATAGAGACAGAAAGTATATTAGTACTTGCCAGAAGCTGAGAAAGGGGCCTTGGAGAGTAATTGCTATTAAATATGGAATGATAAAAAAAAGTTCCAGAACTAATGGTAATTTGTGTACAACTTTGTGAATATACTAAAAACCACTGACTTGTATTAAAAGGGTGAACTTTATGGTACATGAACTGCATTTCAATAAAGGTTTTTTTAAGCATTTATTTAGTTTCCTCTAGAAAGACATTTTTATTCCTCTAGAAGCATAAACTAGGAAAGGAGAAGTGGTTATAAAAAAGTGTCACACTAAATTCAGCATCATTTATTAGAATTTGACTTTATCATGCATCATTCTGAGGTTGGTTTTAAGTAGTTCTTTTAGTTATTTAATGTAATATTATTGAATATGTTGATCCTCAAAAAAGACAAGTTGCAACTGTGCTGATTCACTTAGACCTATATTTTTTCTATCCTTTATTCTGCATTCACAGATATAATCAAACCAAGAATGCCAGTTGGATTTGAGGCTACAGAACCACAAGGGTACATTTTTAAGGGCTTGGGCATCCTTGACTTTTGGTATAAAGGGGAATATCCTGAAACCAATCCCTGCAGACACCATCTAAACAACTGTAGTTAAATGTAGTTAGAAAGTTAAATGCATATTTTTAATCATATAGTGGGGGTGGGTATTCCTATTCCCAGTGTAGTTCAAGAATCAGCTGCACACTTTAATATATTTAATTATATAAATATAATTGATTTATAATTGACATAAAATAATATATCTAAATACAATATACCATATATACATCTTATAATTTGAATATATATTATATATGTTATATATAAATATATTTATAGACAAATAGATTTTAAAATTATATTTGACATACTGCATAATAATTAACACTATCTCTTCCCTCAACTGAAATTTAGATTTTCTAGAGGTCACTTAACTAATAAGAGGTACTATTAAAGTTCAATCATTTTTATTTTCCATCTACCTCTACCTCTTGTTTATTTATTTGTTTTTATTTTAATATGAAATATTTAACTTTTCTTTTATCTCTTCAATCTTGGCTTTTCCTGTGTTGGTAACTTGAATTAGGCCTTCAGGCCTACATCAGAGATTTAAAGAAAGTAAGGATTAAAACACAGTGGATTATGCGATAAAGAATCTGATGGGGAAAAGAAAGTCCATTATCCCCACCCTGGAAGGTTCTTTCTTTATATCAAAGGGTATGGGGAGAGGGAGGGAAAAGAGTCTTCAGAATGGATTTCCTTTCATTTCTACTTCAATTTGATCTGGTTGGGTGTCAGTACATTCCAAAGTCTCAGATCCGGAAAGAACTTGAATTTGATGTTAACACTTTGGGAATTTCAACTCAAGCAGATCTGACAAGAGAAGACAGACGCCAGAACAGATGCAGTTCATATAGCAAGAGATTATTTTTTTAAAGCAAAAGTTGCTGATTTTTCTTCTAAAAAAAACCTTTTCCCTGATGAGATAAGTTTTAAAGTGTGAAAATTTTGACATTTTTTCTTTGCACATCACAGGTTTACTGTGTTTATTTTTGTGTGTGTGTAGTTAGCGTAATCGTCCTATGGTGGATGGAGAAGGCACTATTCAGACTCTGTCAGAACCCCTAAGCTGTTGCCATATTTGTGAAACCTCCAGCACTTCACTGAGATTACTAGAGGCCCAGTTTTCCTGATGTGTGAATCTCTGCAAAAATTAAAATACGGTTGATGTTGGAATCTCCACTGACAAGCTGATGAGGTTCATGTGCCTGGAGTATCTTTCAAGTGTCATCAATCCTGTCAGAGAAATCACTACACCTGCTCCAAATTGCTACCTGAGTGAAGATTGGGGCCTTACAGGCATCTGGAAAAGTTGTGAAAGGGATGTGAGTGAAAAATCTGGGCAAAGAAAAAGGAATTTCAGATGACTGAGGGTGAGCTGAGCAGGTGTGAAATATATAAATGACTTTTTGTTCTGTACCTAACATGGAAGGAAGTCTGAGAAGAACAGACATAACTATAAAGATAATAAGGGAAAATGTTTGAACTGAGTATTATACCTACTGACCCTACAATTTTTCTAGCCATGAAATAACCTTGCATCTAAGTTGGTTGGTTGACTAGTCCCTCAGTGTTCCTGAGACTGCAAGGCCAAGAGAGAAAAACCATATATTCTGCACTCAAGCTCCTCTCTTCAAGTAACATCCTTCTCTCTTTTATTCTGCAACAGTAGCCCTCAGAATGTATGTAAATGCCCAACTCATAAGTTCTCCATGGAATGGAGGAGTGATAGGGAGATTCATCACCACTGTGCTGATTGGTGAAGGTCTTTTATACGAAACCAGTTTACAACGATGAACAGAAGTGGCTGAATTTTTCGAATGCACAAATCACACCACATCTAGCAAGACATAAAAAGGAAGAGATTGTGGTTCCTGGATCACCCTCCTCATCACCTGGGAACTGTTAGAAATATAAAGTCCAGGGTGCCATCTTAGACTAACTGAATCAGAAAATATGGAATGGAATCTAGTAATGTATCTCACATTCTTATAGTCTGTTCCTAATGCATGCAAATATTTGGAAACCACTGCTCTAGTGTATAGCACTATGATTCTCTCAACCTTAACCAATTGATTTTCATCAGCATACAATTTGTCCTAGTGCCTACTACACTTAAACATTCTTCTCTTGTCTTCATAATTTCCAAATATCTTCTATCTTTCTGTTCTCTCAGAGCAATATTTCTTTTTAAATGTTGTCTACAAATCAAGATGACAGAATAAGAAGCTGCAGCCCTTACATTTTCACAGAGACACTGTTTTAAAGCAATGTAAAATTCCAAATGTCTTTATGAGAATTCCAAAAACCAATTAAGAATTTTCAGTATCACAGACATGCTCAACATCAAGAATAGTTGCAATCAAATGGATTAGAGAAAGCATTTCATTTCCATCAAGGAGCCCTTTCCCCAACTAAACATAGTCTAGTTTGAGTAAATGTAAATAACTTATGAGTTTTCCATTGGGGGAGGTAAGGAGAAAAGTAAATAATACATCTGAACTTCCTGCTTTTTAGGGGACTGCAAGGGATTGGTTTGCATCTTGTGCATCTTTGAGCACTGATGGAAATCTAGTTAATTTCTGGGGACTACTGAAAAGAAAAGGGGGCTCATTGACTTGTTGTGGTACCAGGGAAACTGTAGTTCTGAAGAAAGATGTCAGAAGAATAAATAGATTGCAAACTCTTGAAAAATAAGTGAACAAATCTGACTAACTGAAAAATTAGTGGAAGATGCATCTGCAGAAATGGCTTGGGAGGGTCCCAGAATCTCTAACTAAGCTGACTGGTGAAGGTCATCTATGGGAAGACAGTTCAAAAAATTGGCAGAAGGGTATGGTTCTTTTAAATGAACAAATGACAACAAAACCCAAAAGGATAAATGAAATACTTGGGAACAGTATGAGATGATCTATGAGATAAAAAGAACGCTTTTTTTCTTGTCTCATCTCCTCTGGCACACTGGAAGGTGGTCGATAAGGGGTCTCTCACTTGTCACACCATTTCCTAACCTCTTTGGAATGTCTCAAGAGACTTATGACTAATAAACAATGATGATCCCCCCCATAAGCAGATTCCTATGCCATGTAAGCTTTGTAATCAAGTTTCACCTTCCTTGCTAGATTATTGTGATTATTTCCTTGCCAAAATATATAAGGATAATCATAATTGCATTAATTCAGACCAATTCAAATCATGCTCTGTAGTCCCAATCTGTAAGTTAACTGCTTTCTAATCATTATCAATCTCTTCCATCTTATTCTTCTTCCTTCCCACATGGAACTCTCAATAGATAAAGATGCAAGAAAATATTACTCAATCAAAGGGACAAAATAAATCTTCAGAAACTGGCCTTAAATAAATGGAACTTTATGAATTTCTATTACCTGGCAAAGAATTCAAAATAATCATCTTAAAGGAGCTTAAGAGAAACCAGTTGACTAAATGAAATCAGGAAAACAATGCATGAACTAAATGAGAATATTAACAAAGAGAAGAAAGAATATAAAACAACCAAACAGAATTTCTGGATTTGAAACCTACAATTGAATTCACTAGAGAGGTTCATTATCATACCTGATTAATTAAAAGAAAGAATTACAAATTTTTTAAACAAGGCATTTAAAACTGTGGAACAAGTGGAATAACAACAACAAAAAGAATGAAGTAAAGATATAGTAAGAACTTCGTTTTTCCAGTGGGAGAAGTGTATTCATTGTATCAGAAAACACAATGGATAGTAGAGAAACATAAATTGTCATGTACATAACTAATAATCTTTTACAAGGGTGCCAAGGTAACACAAAATGAAAGGGTACTCTTCAACAGATGTGTTGGGCAAACTAAATTTTCACATGCAAAATAATGAAGATGGTCCAGTTACATACTAGCCCATCTTCACTGCAGCACTCTTTACAATAGCCAAGCTATGGAAACTACCTAACTGAACAAAGACAGATGATAGGATTAGGACTTCATGGTCTATGTACACATGGATTATTATTCAGTTATAAAAAATGATTCTTGACTTTTGGGACTTTATGGATGCATCTGGATAGATTAAGCTAAGTGAAATAAGTCAGGGGAAAACCAAGTCTGAATGGTGTTACTTATAGGCAGACTGTAAAGAAGTAAAACAAAGAATCAGATATAAAAAAAACTCATAAATCTGACTGTAGAACTGAGACTCTCAGAGGGGGAAGCAGAGAAGGGAGAACAAAGTGAGAAGGAGGTTCTATAGACTATGATGGAGGACTCTGGGTGCCTTGGTCTTAGGTGTGATCCTAGACCTCTGAATCATATACAGTGTTTTAAACCAATGTCACCTAAAGGATATATAAGTAAATACATAAAATGAATAAATAAATACATAAACATGGAAAAATATAAAAAATACCTAGCAATATGATTTAGTCAGCTAATATAAATATATTTAAATTATAATAATTTGTATATAAGAATTTATTTTACCTTTCTGTTCTACACATAGTTGTTAGGAAAGGTGCTACATCTGACACAGAAACCCTAAACAAATGAAATGCTGAATTGTTGTTTTTAACTGAGACACGGGAAAACAGGTGTGCCAACCATCTGCTGGTGTATGGAGGATGCTCTTCCAAAAGATGTGTCAGTCCAGACATCAATTCACATAAGACTCAAAACCCACAACACATTGAGGGAAATGGGATAGAGGAACAGCCTCATTTCTCTCTGTAAACCAAGGCAGGTAAATGTAGTTGAATGCCACGGTCATTTTAGAAAATGTCACATTGGAGGCAGCTGTGCTTTTTCATTGACAAGTCCTCTCACTTTATCCCCATACAGGATGTAGCACAGATCATCAACATGGGAACCCAGTTTCCCCAAATCCTCAAGGTCACCAGCAAATGCCATCTAGTATTTTCAGAGCTGATTTTGAGTGCCTGCCTCCCATCTCTCACTGTTTCTCACTGCTTAGAATTTGACAAACATTATGGCTTGTGTGACGACACATGTCTCCTGTGGTTTCTGGAAACTATAGGAGGCATTTTGGATTTGTGCTCCAGTTCAAACTAAGAAAATACATTGTCAGCTCTGAAGAAGACAAATAGCAGATTTCTATATCAAATATATATGCTGGGGAACAAAGCAGAGAAACAAACACATCATACTTAAACAATAAAGATCTTTCATTCAGAATTGTATCTATTTATTTATGGGAAACTTTCCTTAGGAATTATTTTGGATTATTGTTTTAACAATATTACCAGGCAACATTACTAAAGATTTTGCAGATAACAAGGCTAGGAAAGAACAAGGAAATGGTAAGAAAACCAAAAGTAGAATTCCTAGAAGTCAAAAAATAGCCCCTAAGTAACAAAGAATCATTAACCTGATACCTATACAGAACAAGAACTTCTCATTCTCTCCCAGTATTCTTTGCTAATGAGAATCTAGTAACCAGAACTAGTTAAAAAATATCTGATTCATTCAGCAAACAGTACATGATACAGCCACTTATGAAATAAAGGAGATAGGTTATATATCTGATACAATGTTCCCCAAGATAAAATATTTAATGAAAAAAAGAAAAAGGTGCAGAAACAGCTGTGACAAAACAAAAATACATGCACACTTTTTATGTGTGCATATATGCAAATATGTCTATATGTGCACATAGAATAACATAACACATATGCACATCTATTTTGGAAAGGCATTGGAAAAGGCAGGAATGAAGAAGGGAGATTTGATAACTTTTCACCCTTTTCCTAGACTATCTTTCATGTATACCTACTCCTATTCAAACATTTAAGAAGAATACAATCCACAACCAAAATGGCCAATCAGAGGCTCAACATTATGGTTTTTGTTGTAGAAGGTGTAAAGTTGAGTATCAGCATTCATATTTGCTAAGTCAAATTTGCATTGTAGATAATATTATTCTTCACATTCCCATGGATGCCTTGAAACCATTGTCAAGACTCCAGGTTCCTGGGACACTGTATTGTGCTTTCAGACCCTAATCACTAAGACTTAACATGGTGGTTTTAAGAAGATACCTGGATTTATTGATTTCAGATTTGAACCCTGAGAGAAAAAGTATTCACTGGGAGAGTCCAGTCCTCACCATTCCAACAAAGACCCCAGGCTACCTTAGAGAGAGATTATCTAGAACAATGACTCAAAGTCACTGCTAACAGGAAGAAAAGACTAAGTATCTTTGAATAAACAGTATTTATGCCCTTGTATGAAAGAGCTATTCTGAGGCAGATGAAGGCTTCAAAGTCCAAACTTATTAAGGCACCTGTTTTAGGGAGTGGCAGCCTTAATCTTTTTAAAAATATTAGGATTGTAAACCCAAATCTAAAACGTTTACTTGAGAGTAAAGTGTAGCATCAGCCTAGTAATTCTCAAGGATGAAGCTGCTAAGAGCTAAAAATATCTCCCAGGGGTGGGCTGTGCAGATGGGGCGTTGAGAGCAAGGGAGGGGGGTGTATGGGGAGCCCAGAAGAGCAGCCATCTGAGCAGATTTCACACGATTAATAGGGAGTTTGTTGGCTGGTGGACTTTAAAAATAGAACCTCATTTCTGAGGGGTGGGTGCCCTGTTCCAGAGACCTAGAAGGAGCCTGCTGAGAGGGATGATTAAAATGAAGGATTGTGCAGCTTTAAGGAAATGTTGGCATAAAGAAATGGCAGCGATTACTGACGCTCCAGCCACCTTCTAAAAGGTTTCTGCAAATTGCTTTCCTTGGATGAAATACCAAATATCTGTTCCCAAATGTTATGAAGCAAAATAAATCACATTCCATTGACACATCCAATATGTCGTATCAGAGACCCTGAATCCAAACAAAGCAAAGCTGCTGTTACCTCTGAGCTATTACATTTCTTTCTCTTGCTTTTGTATTAAGGCTGCAAGATGAAAACTTGTTCCTTGTAAACAAAAAAATTATCTCTGCCTCCTCCCTGCATGGAATGAGAAATCAAATCAGCTGTTGACAAGCTTTTGGAGTTCAAATGTAACTCAGGAATCGGTTGCTGGGACCCTTGACTTTTATAAATGACAAAGGTGAAGCCCAAGGAAGAAGTTATGCAGAGTCACGTTGCTGGAGAACTACAAATTCAGAACTGGAATCCGGATCTCAACATTCAGCTTGTCAAGAAATATCCCTTCTGCGCAATCAGGTATAATAAAATGTTTAAGGTAATATTCTCTTGCAAGATTTAGTATTTTTGCTAGAATCTGTGTTAAGGAAAAGATCCTTTTTCAAGCAGTAGTGCCAGTGCATGAATGAGGCATGCTTTGAGGTTTGCAAAGAAAAATTGAATATAATTTCTTGATCGACCAATTAATTCAATGTTAAAGTTACCTGAATGGTGTGACTGCCCTTTGTTGCATTTTCTAGATGGAAATACTAAGGCACAGTGAAAACAACAGTCTTTATCCAAATATGGAGGCTGCTTTTGAACCACCTTCACCTATAGTTGCCCCATTTTCCAATTACTGTGATCTTTGGTTGCTGAGACTTCCTACCTGTCCCATTCTGTTTTCTATTTCTCCAGGGAATTTTCTAGCTCTCCTAGAAATGCCTGACAGACTATCAATGATTAATTGATATAGGGGTATAGCAGTCACCCCTCTTCCCTCCACATCTTGTTTGTAATAATACCACACAGCTCCATGGGAGATGAGAATGAGCTCAGCATCCACCAGTGTCCACAATCCTGCTCATCCCCTTCCTTCTTCCTTCACACCCCTACAGATTGTCCTGGGAGCCTCCCTTCAAGAACTCAACTGTTTCCAGGAACCTGACTCCAAACACTAAGTGAGTATGTAGGGAGATAATAAATGTCAGTGAGCACCTTACACTAGCCTGTCTTTTTCATCCATTTGGTCCCCTTGCAAATGTGTGCTTGAGACAGAGATCTGCATTAAGTGTGGTAGGCAAATGCATGTGGGCTCCTAGACTGGTAATGTGGACTGTATCCCAGTTTTTCTGCTTAGTCATATGCTTTCTGACTTGTCCTTCCAATTATGCAGCACTATTCCTATCATCTCTATAATTTTGCTAAAAACAACAATAACCAAAAAAAACCCAAAAAACAGATTTTTAGGTGTAGGAGGAAACAGATTCAAAGGTACAAATGTGGATTTTGAGTCATTAGTCTGAAAGGAACTAGAGTGTTCTGCCTCCTGTCTGCAGTTTCCTTCATGTGTGGTAGGGAGCTGGCCGTCAGGTGATGAGGCCGTGATGGCTCAGCAGAGGACTTTCGCCATATATGGAAAGTGATGAAAAGATTGAGTGCTCTTGATGGGGATTCTATAACTAAAATAAAGTAAAATAACAACAGAAAATGATGCTACTCAGCTGAAGCAAATGGGAAATCTAGAGCTAAGGTACGGGGGAGCTCAAAGGATCAGAATGACAGATGCGGAGAGAGCACAGAACAGAGAGTGCTGCACGGCCCAGTTTTGGTGCTGCTGAAAAATGGTTCTCCCATCTGCTATCAAAATTCACAGTTCTGGGACATGGTCCAACTGGCTGAGTTGAGGCCTATTCCCACTGCTTGACTGTTCTGGGTCAATAGGAATAAGAATCTAGGGGAACAGTTCCCTGGGTCCCGTAAAAAGTTGTACTCTGACTTTGACTACATATTAAAATCACTCATGGGGAGCTTTCATAAAGACCTGATGCACTGGTCATACCACATATCCATTAAATCAGAAAACCTGAAGGTGAGATCAAGGTGTTTGATATTTTCGTCACCCCCAAAAGATTTCATTGTGATTTATAAGAAAATCCTTCAGATAGCCCTTCAAGTTTCTTTTGTAAGAGGGAAGGATTTCATTCTTACCATCCAGGCATGACCATTCCAAATAGGAAAGAAGACAACTTGGCAAAAGAAAACTAGGTTATGCATAGGAAGACCAGGGATGGATACTGAATGGCCAATCAATCAATCAATCAATCAATCAATCAATCAATCAATCAATTGACAAAGGTCTTGCTAAAATCTTTCACTTGAATGAATGAAAGAATACCCAGTTGACTTACTCATCTCCTCCTCTACCATTTGGGCATTTCCTATATTCATATTGAGTTAATATAAACATTCCTAAGGGGATCACAGACAGAATCCTGTGTTTTAGGTCCTTAATTAGATAATGAAGTTTTTCTAACATTTCCTTGCTTGGAGAACGTGATCAAATTCCCATTATTTACATAAAATCTGAAAAGGATTCTGGTTGAAAAGACAGAGATAGCATATTTCTTTATAATATAAGACAGATATTCTATATACCAAAACACTCAAGAACACTTTTAAAATAACATAAAGATAAATGTGGTAAGCAAAAAAAATACAAGGAAAACTGAAACAAAAAGGAAGCAATACTTGATAATATTAGAATCAGAAAAGTGCAGCTTAAGGGTAATAGAAACAAAAGGGACAATAAATAATGATAACAGGAACAGATATGTGAGAAGGAGTCATCATAACTGATAGGAGCCAATCGCCAAAGCAGCCAAATACTTAAGTTTACCTGGGAAGCAAGAACTTGTCAGAAATATGATTATGGTAGAAACATCCACATACATCTCTCAGGACTATAAGATCTGCTTCAAAAATGAAAATATACAGAGGAACTGAAAGTTCCGATTAATGAACACAATATGGCATCTTATTTTTGAAGATTTTTTTTTTAATACTCATGGAATATTTTTCAAAGTTGATCATGTATTATATGGCCACTGAGGACAAACGTTCTGGAAAAATGTAGAGGTAAACAACTTGTATAAGCTCTATTCTCTCATTATAAGCTAATCAAGTTAGAAACAAAGAATTAAATGGTTACCAAAAGGATCTTTTTTATAAAGATCTTAGTAACTTGGCATGAAGAAGCATACTTCCAGATAATCTGCGATCCAAAAGGAAATTAAAACCTGCCTACAAGGTAATGACAATGAACACTCCTTAACAAAACTTACAGAACACATCAAAAGATTTTGCAGAGGAAAATTTATGGCTTTAATTGTCTTCATTGTTAGGATAAAGAAAGCTGGTGAATAAAGTAATTTTTCATCTAAATGCAAAATATAAGCAAGTTAAACAATAATTAAAAAAAGGAAATTTTAAAATATTTTAAATTTGAGAAAATGGAAGAAAGGAAACATGATTCCAAAAGCTTGTTCTTGAAAACAAGGGGGAAATATAATATTTTGTTTCCGATTAAAGATAAAAATAAGGGTTGGGCATGGTGGCGCATGCCTATAAACGACAGCCTAGGAAGCCATGACAGGGACCAGGGATCGTGGTTTGCTGGGGGCAACATAGGGAGACCTAGTTCCAAAAAAATAACTGGGTGAGGTGGAGCGCGCCTGTAATTCCAGCTACCTGGGAAGCTGAGACTGGGAATCTCTTGAGTCCACGGTACCCCCGGGGCAATGGGAGCCTGCAGTTCCACGGGCAAAAATAGTGAGACCTAGTCTCAAAATAAATAAATAGATAAATAAATAAGCAAGCAAATAAATAAATAAAAATAAACGGAGTGAATGAGAATGAATGAGACATGGCCTTGAAATAAAGAGCTTAAGACCATCTTGAGAATATATTATGTACCTGACTACAGATGAAAATGAATAATTTTTGTGAACAAAATATCTCAAACCCACCAGTGCTTTGTATTTTTGAACTATTTCACCATTTTACTCTTCTTTTTTGCATATCTCCTTCTGATCAATCTTCTTGTCTTGACGGGCATATTTTCCTTCAAATATTCTTTTAATGTCACAGCCTGGTGTGACTCCTCAAGGAGACTTCATTCATTGTGGTTCAGATTCACTGATTGTGAATTTTGTATTTTAATTTTCATTCCTTACTCAGAAGTTCTTGGAACATTTCCCCCTGAGGCCCATATATGGCAGCCTTCTTAAATCTTTTAATATTTCAAAGCACTTTCACATTCATTACAACTGCAACCTTTTAAATATTAGATTGTGAGGAAAATGCCACTACTCCGGGCAATAGTTTTATATGAGAAATAAGACAAATAGTTTTGACAAGCAGGGAGGAAATTTCTCACCAGTTTTTTTTATTATCAAGGGGTTTTACACACACACACATGCATGCATCTAGAAACAAAATTACAAATAAATATTATCTCACTAAGAACAGATATCAGTGTGGTTTTCAGCCTTTAGAGATGTAGAATTAAATATAAGAATTTAACCCATAGTACAACTCTAAAAATGTGCAAAACATTTATATATTCTATAAGGATGTTACTGGTAGGGGTAAAATGCTGTTTTTCACAAAATCTGGACACTCCTTTAAACAGATTATATATATTTTTGGCTCACTTTCAGAAAGTTAAAATTTCTGTCTCATTTTCAATCTCATTTCTCAATTTCTATCTCACTTTCTAGATAGAAAAAAGGTTTCTATGAATATTAACTGTTTGCAGTATCAATAAGCATTCTCTACATAACAAATCACTGCAAAACTAATAATTATGAAATCAGGAAACTATTTGGCCTAGGAGTCTATAAATCAACAATTAAGCTGGGTTTGGTTGGGTTAGCAGATTGTCTACTCTCTTCAGTCTTCATTCAGTTTAGTCAATGAAAATCAGCTATGCTCTCACACTTCTAGGGCTTTGACTGGGGTGTTTGAGCCAACAGGAACCTGGTTCCTGAGTCCCCAAGACTTCCTGAAGGCTAACATTTTGTTCACATGCAGCTGGGCAGGCTTCCATGAGAGTCATAGCATATGAAACACCAAGAGAGAATGACTTGGGAGTGGTCTTTGCTAATCTTACTAAATTCTATTTGTTGAAGGCAGTCATAGACTTGCCCTGATGCAAGGGGTGGGAAAATAGGCTCCATTTGTCAATGAGAAAAGCTTTACCAAGCATCCTAAGGGATGAGAAGACATGGGGGAGAACCCCAGCAACTTAAACCTTGTTTCTTTCCTGTGGAGGCTTGGCCTAGCAGAAACATACACTGCATCCATTGCTGCATGATCTCACCCAGCCTATTTGCATTGTGTGCTGTTTCCCTTGCTTCCCGAATTCAGTCACATGTCAATCACTACACTGTGCCCCCAGCATTAAATTCAGTGGGCAGATGTAGAATTTTCCAAATGCTGCCCTGTAACCTCCTCACTTAATTTCATCCTTTCTAGCAGTTCTCTGCATGCTGCCTTACTATGAATTTTTCTCCACGTCTTTCCATCTTGAGTGATGTGGGAAGGGTTAAAAACTGGCTTGATATTTTTCTAAGTCTGGATTTCTCTATAAGCAATGGATGATGTGACTTCAAGAAGATTTAGTGAGATGAATGTAAGGAACACAGATTGGGTCACAGGGAGGAGAAACAAGAAGGAGAAAACCAACACAGGGGTGTGTTTTTCCATGCAGTTACTGCCATGACCAAAATCTCTGGAGTCTGTGCACAGCACAGAGCTCACAAATTATCCCACCTTGGTGGAAGGGAGCCAGGGTATTGATATATAAATGTATCCGTGTACCAATATAACCATGTATGCACCAACAACCATAGCAAATGATTAGACAAGGAAGGCAGGTGCTGACAGGCAGTTAATCCAACCCTTTTTACATAGTGGAAGCTCCTGGTCTCCCCCCCCCCGCCCAATTTGCCCTGTGTAATAATTCAGACTATAAAACAACATGAACTGAAGAGTTTAACACAAAAGCAATACTCATAAAATGTCATATTCTTAATCTCACCCTTTCAAAAATGTGCTTTTTTTTCTTCTGATCTGCCTCTGTTTTTTTCTGTATATTTCTATGATTGCTATTTAGAAAGTCTCCAACTCTAAAATAAAGATACAATGTCTTTTCCTTTCCCTCTATCTGTATTCTCTATTATCATCAATGCTCTCCTGCCAGTATATTCTCCTGTAATATATGTCCTGCATCTACTAGGGTCTTGCCCATCACAGAAATTCAACAAGTATTTCTGCAATAAGTGCATCAATAAACTAGTTTCATTATTCTTTACCATCCAACATCTAGGGTATTTTCCATAACAATATCACATACAAAATATTCTTGCATTTCCTCTTCTCCACTCCCTTGAGAGGAACAGCTTCTCATTAACTAAAAGTTTGTATTAATTTTAACCAGTGGTTTATCATGGAAGAAATTCAACCTGACACTTCCCATTTGTCATAGTCATTCTATTTCCTGCAACTTTAAATTTTTTCCCTGAAGATCTATGCCTATCACTTTCCATTTTGTAAGTGCAGATTACCATGAATTTTATGCATTATATTCTATATTCTACGAATAAAGAACTGCACTGTTCTCTCCTTTCCCTTCTCTCTCTCTCTCTCTCCCCCATCCTCTTTCTTTCCCCAGTCTTTCAAACATAACAGTTAAATTATACTTTCACTGGCTGTTTTCCCAATCAAGAATCTTATCCTTTGCTCATAATCACCTATGCAAGTCAATTGTTTTTAGAAAACTTTCTATTGAGGTAAAAGACACAAATGAAAAAGTATGTATATCATAGTGCACAGTACTATGCATTTTCACAAGTGAACATATGTAGAGGGCGCTCCTTCTTCCACCTGGGGACAAGTCTCTTTCCATCAAGGGCCCCTCAATCTTCTGTGAAGACATCACTAAGGTTCTTTCTTTCTCATGACACACATACAGACTGTGAAACACCGCCCCCCCCCCAGACCATTTTTGAAAGACAGATAAAAGAGTAACTTCTTTCAGTTGTGGTACTAATTTTATGTCCAGTTTTTGAGTGCTGTCTATTTACTTTCTGCTCCTTCTTGGTCTTATCATCTATTGTTTATTTTCTTATTATATGTGTGCCTCTGTTTTCTGCAATTTCTTTTAATGTTAGAGAATAATTCAGTCAAAGGACCTTCTGTGTCTACATGTTATGATTCCCATGAGCATTGTTCACCTATCCTTTCCAAATGACATTCATTTCAGCCTTTTGGAGAGTAAATACCACAACTTATCTGCCTGTTTCACACTCTGTCCCCAGTGCCTAGAACAGAATGTGGCACAGTGCCTGCACTCAAATATTTATTCAGTTAATAAGGAATAAATCTCTGTCTGCTTTCCATGTGGCAACCTTTGACTATTTCCCAATCTTTGAATGAGGATAACTCTCTTCCAACATTCAATTGACAGAAAAACATCCAGATAAACTGAGCAGGTAGGAGTGTTTAGAGGTTGATTAGAAGAATACAGAGTGAAATAGACTAGCGAATATGAAAATAGTTGTTTTGGAATGATCTCCCATTAATATTCTACATTTTTGCACTGGAAACTTTCTATCAGTTTCAAATACCTACCACTCCCCAGGCACACATGGTTAGCTGCCTACACAACCAGATAGCAACATTCTGCCAAATGGTCATTAGTGAAGAGCTCTGGTGCTTTTGGCCACTGTCTCTCAAGAATCCACAGCTCTCTTAGTTCTGGCTGAGTTCACTGGAGTTCAAATGTAGGCTGTAAAAAGGCAGAGCAATAAGGAAATTACTTTTGAGCCATCTCCACATTAGCACCCACCCCCTAGCTGCTGTGCCAATTCAAATAATGCATTTCAGGGATTACTCTCTTCTTTCTAACTTCCAGGCTCTGCTTCGGGACCTTTAGTCCCCATTTATTTACAAAGAATACTGTGTCCTGCTTTAAATATGAGTTGCAGTATATTCTTTTTTGGCATCTAAATTAATTCAAATGTATCCACATTTAATTTTTTTAAAATTTTTTCCTAGTCCAGGGCCTCAGCAATCATTATTGTGTCAACTTTGGAGCTCTTAGTTTTCTATCTTTTCCTCCCCAGCCTCATGTCAACAAGTTTCAAGGGAAAAAAATATGGAAAGAAACCATTATTTCACCATCTTTTCTTACAAGTCCTTGTTCTTTATTTTAAAATGTCTGGTTGATTAGTGAGCTACTCTAATTCTGATGTTCACATTACAACTGAGTTTTATTTCCCTTGCTGGAAAATAGGAAGCATAAATCAAAAAATAACAAAATTTCACAGGCTATTTTCAAAGGCAATCTTAGAGTTACATTCTCTTATCCTCAATCATAATCTTTGGTCTACTCTTAAACCATTGTCTCAGAAGCAACTGAGTAGTCACTTCTCACTTCTGGACTTGGAAATTACATTAAGTTTTAGCTTTGATTATTTATTGCTCTTCTTATCCATATTTATATACTTGATATGATTATGTACATACTAACAATTCAGTGACTGGGGGAAGGATAAATCAAATCAACAGTCAATCAGAGAAATTCTAAAATCTGAAGGGAAGTCACACACTATAGGATTTGGGAAGTGCCATTTTTATAGGCTCTTTTGGGCTCACTTGTTCCCCAAAGGTTTATGTCTTGGAAAAATCCTTTTTCTCTTTCTTGTGAAGACCAGATATATGAGGGGCCAAATGCAGCAAGTATAACATGAAGGTATACAAGCCTTCTGTCAGAGAAGGAATCAGTGCTTCAATAGACACTTCCAGCACCCTTTCTGTCTCCATTCCCACATTACACCTGAATGTTTACTGTTGTTCCCTGGATACTAGGAATTTTTTAAACAAAGAGTTCAAGTGTATGAGTTGTTTCTTAAGGTGGTTGCCACAGAGCACTGAACTCTCACAAAGATGTCCCATGTAAGGGACTTGTAAGGGACTTGTAAGTCCCTTGTAAGGGACTCTCAGGGGAAAACTGAGTTTGGAAATTCCAGACTCTTCACCATTAGGTCAATCATATAACTCTCTTTGATCTAGTCTATATTTGGAATTTCTTAGTAATGCTAATTAAAAAAAAATAGTTGTACACATATAAAGAAGGTTAAAAACTTCTGCAACCTAGATGATGCTTCAGTCTCCACACACATAAATCTTAACCTAGAGAGCTACATTTTTACTAAGAACTCTGTAAGTAGTAGTGGTAGTGTTAGGGGGCACCATTTTTCTTGGGTGTTATTGTTTTTTGTTTAAGATTACAAATCAATTTGTTAAAAAATAAATTAGTCTGCACTAATAGTCTTGCTTTAACTTAAAATTTTAGTTAAAAAGACTGAGGATGGTTAAAAAAAACATGATTTCAAAAGAGGTTAAATAGAGGCAAACTAGTGTAAAGTTTAAACTGTGTTTCTAAGTTTTCCTTTTTAGGTCTAAAAGAGGGAAAAAAAAGCAGAGAGAGCTGGCTGGATTTTTGCATATCATGGTAAAAGTAAACAGCAAAAATGCTAATAAACAGTTTGTAGCCTGCTTCCTAGAAAAAAAAGTAGGCATAGGTGTGTCTACTTCAAAAAATTTTTGAATTTTTTGCAATTACTTAAAAGTAATTGCTAAAAAAGGACTTGCAGCCTGCTTCGTAGAGAAAAACAGGCCTGTATGTGTTTAAGTCAAAGCAAAAAGTATTTTTCTTGTTGCCGGGTTTCAGTAGAGATATTCAAATAGAGAAATTTAATTTTCCTTCTCGTTTTGTTCTTTTTTTTCCTAACCAGTGCACAAGTCAATCCATTATCTACTCTAACCCTCCAAGATTTGGGTACTAGTGTTGTGAGCTCACTTTTAGGCATGTAACTGGATGAAAGGACACTCAGAATGGGAATGGGTGTTTCCCAATGATAGTCCTAGGGGCTGAATCAGTCCCCCATTCATGGAGTAAATTAATAGCAGTTGGCCAGGGTCAAAATAAAAATAAGCTTTATTCTAGCACCAGTATAAGTTCAAAGGCGGCTAGCAATAATCTGTAATGCTCAAAAAATTCAGGTTTGTGGGAAAGTCATCTTTGGCTAAAGTATCTCAAAGTCATAATGGAAGACAAAAACCCAAACATCAAAACACCCAACCTCTGCTTTTCTGCTTTAATTATAGGATATTTGATATTTGCTTCCCACTCCTACCTACATTCAAAATTATTGATTATCTCTAGACACTACTTTTTAATATAATATCAGACTTTAGTTGAAGTACTATAACATTCGTTAAAATATTCTAAATGTTATGATTAAGCAATAATTAAGTGGTCTAAAATAGTTTCACGGTATTTAAAAAAAAGCTGAAATCAAATGTTTATTATTAGCCAGCATGTGAGAAATCTTTTCTTAATTGGAGATGGGGAGGTATGTGTGCATGTATGTGTTTATCATGGTCATTAACCTTAATTTGGTGCTCACTGAATTGCAAAATTAAAGAATCACACTGTACTCTTTATGTCAGCCAAATGCTTGGAGACTAAAATCACCTAAGATCTATTTGAACAGGTGCAGAAGGGGTTTTCCTGCCCAAGGTATGAAACTGCCAGCAAAAATATGTTTCTCTGCCCCATTTATAACCAAAGGAACTGAGCTTGTTGGGCCTCACCTTCTCTCAAAAGTGAATGTGGGTATCTTGTGGGATGATCTGGCAAGATGGCTGAGCAAAAAGTCTGATTCAGATATACACACATTCACACAATAGCACACTCCTAAAAGCATTTAGGCAAAAACCAGGTGTCACCTAAGAAGACCTCCATATTTTGACTGTAGCATGGGACAGTAAGAGAGAAAAAGAATGTAGTTTCTTAAGACCTGCTTTTATACAGAACAGCACATTTTTAACCACAGTGAAATGGCATCCATAAATAAAGCGTTTGTGAGTGGCTGGTGTGTCTTTAAGTATACATATACAAAAATAGAAGACTTATTTTAGGTTTTTTAAATTTTTGTGCACTTATAAAAATAGTTTAAAATTCTGGCATATGCATATTTTTATCAAGATGTGAACCATTCCTCCATTTCTTTAATGCATCCCAGAGATGTCAAATTGTGAAAGAGAAGACTAAAGCTGCCTGTCTTATTTAGACATCAAGAACTTGTTCATGTGTCAATTACCTGAAACTCAGCTCAGATCTGGAGCTGAAAAGCTCCTACCAGAGTTAGGAATCCATAAACAGAACCAGAATGGTCTCATCAAAACAACAATAACAAAAACAAACAAACAAAAAACCCAAAATATTGAAAGTAGCATCTTCATTACAGAATTTGAAGGACATACAAATATTTTAAATACCATTACTTTCTTTCTCTAAGTAGATAGTTCTCTTTTAGCGGGCATGCATGCTCTCTCCAAAGGGAAGCATAATCATTAAATGTGGGATGCAGACACAGATTAAGAGATATGCTTTAGATAAGGCATATCTTTCATCTTTCTTGCCTCTTATCTTTCATCTTTCTCGCCTCTCTGGTACACTAGAGAAGGTTACTGGCAAGTTTCTGATCTGTGATGACTGCCCCCCAACTTCCTAGGAATGTTCCACCAAAAGAGACACATCCTTGGCAAGATAAGAGAGTTTACCTCCACAGGTATTTTTTCCCATTTAGGTGAATTATTCCCATCTCATGCCTATGTGTCACATATCTTGGGATCCTGGGTTTTCTCCTTCCTCATTACCTCATTGTGATCATTTGTTGGCAAGATATAAAAGAGACCCCAACTCCTAATAAAGATGAATGTGGACATGCTCCCAGAAGCACCAATCTGTGAGCTGGCCTCACAGATCATTATCAGTCTCTTCTTTATCATTCTTCTTCTTTCCTTCTCAGGAAGCCTAACAATTATTTTTTTTCAGCTTTACAGAACCACTTTTTCTGTCCCAACTAAAATATGGAATCAAAGGAGAAAGGTGGAGGTTTTGATAGAGAAAGATGATAATGAAGGATACTTGGCCACTAGCAACTGTACATCCATTCGGTTTTCCTTAAACCTCTGGCCCAATGTTATCTAAACTACATAGTTTCTTTTTCTTCCCATTATGGCCCAGTTTCAAAATTCATCAATAAACATAGAAGCTATAAAGTACATGTTAACCACAGTCAACAGGCAAATAGAAATCTAGCTTATCATCAAGTCTGTTGAGTTCACTTTCCATATATCTGTCTACTTCCTCTACACCTTCCTCTCCCATATCCACCATTCACATTTATGCCATTATCACTCATAGCAACCTTAACAAGGGCTTCCCAATACTTTTTATCCCCCATTCCTAACCAATTTTTACAAACTAATATTTTTTAAGTGTAAACCTGACCACATCAACTCACTATTTAAAACTCTCGAATATTTTCATAATTTCCATCAGATAGGATAAAGACTTCCAAATGACCACACATGCTCCAGGTTCCAACTCTTCCAGGCTCTCCACTCTTCTTTCTAACATTATGCTTCCTAATCTTACCTGCTCACCATGAACTCTCCTTCCTAGAGTCTTTAAACTCTCCCCTCTATTCTTCGCCTCCCCATTCTTGGTATTCAAGTCTCAGTTCTCAGTTTCTAATCTTTCTAATTAGGTCAATATCTGATATATATATGTATATATATATATATATATATATATATATATATATATATATATAATTAACTGACTCCTTTAAAATAACCACAACACTTGGAACTGCCCATTGGTTAAATATATTTAATTAATGAGCATCATTAATGTGCAATAAGGTAGTAACCTTATTGTGAGTAGCAAGTGAGCAGACAAGAAGCATACTTTATTAATTTTGGGGGTGCAGAGCTTGCCTACATTTTCCAGTCAGTTGTGTATGTCCATTAATTTCTAGCCTAAGAAATTTGGACAGAAGTGATATGGATGATCTCAAGTATAAGTCACCATAAAATTCTCATGTAGAAAGTTCTGAACTCTTATACTTAAACTAACAATTAAAAAAAAGTACAATGGTTTTGGAACTCGTATGTTGAAGGTGGGAACCTGAATAATGAGCAAGAGAAAATTTACTCAACCCAGGACATCCCTGTTGGACTTCTTACATTTTGAATATTGGAGATTTGGGAATTTATTTGTTGTAGTACATAGTATTGTTCTATGATTGAATATCATTCAATCCCCATGGCTAGCACAGTAGCTAACAGTAAATATTCAGTAAATACTTAATAAATTGTAATGTTGTTTCTTACTATTTGGGACATACTTTGGAATTAATGATAAGGATTAGGTATTTCTTTTGATCAAGACTTTAAGAGCAATATCATTTTTCTCAGATTATCTGAAGAGGAACTGATGATACACAGATATTTAAGAGAAACAGACTGTTCACATAGCAAAAATGATTTATTCTTATTTTTCAATGTACTTGAATAAGGATGCATGTGTACCCAAATTTAATGATAGTCAGTGATGTTTTAGAGAACTGGCTCTAACCTCTAGGGTTTCTAGGCAAACCTACTTCTATGGAAATGCATTGCAGAATGGAAATTTCAGAAGAGGCTGTAGAATGAAGCAAACTGAATGTGAGTTTGTCTAATAAAAGTATGGGTTGTGTAAACATAGGTAAGATTATAACTACTCCAAATTTCAGTTTCTCCTCTGTAAAATGGGAATAAAAATAAGAATACATGCTATGATAAATGTAAATGATGAAACATTTCTGCAATTCAAAGTATGGTGGCACTGGCAATGGTGATGCTAATCATCAGCAGCTGCATCTCTGGAAGCAATGCTCACATATATGGACATTAAATGGACATTGATTTTGTGAGTTATAAAGTTCATGAGTCAGAATATACAATTGTAGCAGATTTATCTGAACTCTTCATTAAAAAGAACTTCCATCTAGGATGAAGTCACATTTTTAAAGTATATTTCTGTGAGAATAGAAGTAATGTGTACTACTTAATTTTTTAAACATAGGAAGGGAAAAGTAAATAAAACTCTGAACAAGGAAAAGAAAATTAATATTAATGTGTCAATGTATCCAGGCCAAGACATTGCTGCTCTACGTACTAAATATAAATAAATGGTACTTGTGAAATTACTATTTAATTCTTAAAAACCTGGGTTTTGATACCAGATATCCTGTTTGTGCAGCCTGTCCTGACCATCGCTCTCTGTGAGAAATTTATGGTGATTTTCTAAGTCTCTGTATCTTTATGCATAAGTATGGCAAAGAACAATTCAAACTTCATGAAATTATTATGCTGACTAAATGATGTCTTACGTGTAATATGCTTAGACTTATATGCAACATAATAGAAGCATTAAATAAATGTTTGTTATAATAATGATAATAATGCTGATTTGTGTGTATTTGTATATTTACCTAGAAGAAATGAAAAGAGGAAAACAAAAGTCAACAGAGTAACACATTAGTTTGAAAAGGCCTGTTTTCTTTAAGTATATAATTGTAATGAGCCAAACCTGTATATAATCACCTCTTTCATATTCACAATTTTAGTTTTGAAATCTTCTCTAGGTTTTCTATCTAATAATTTGCTTTCCCTAACACCAGTACCACACCATTTAAAATGTCTTGACTTCATTATGAGTATTTGCACATCTGCATATATTTTTCAGCTTTTCCAAAATTATTTTGGAATTATCCCTTTATTCTTGCAAGGAAATTTTAGGATTTTCACATAGTCTAATCTGAATGGCATTATGTTATAATTACACTAGTATTCAAATGATTTTGGAATGAATTGAAATGTTATGATACTGAGACTTTCACAAAGAATCTGATATATGTTTCATTTATTGAATTCTCTTTTGTTACTTATCCTAAGCTTTTTAATTTTCATTTTGTTAATGAAGATGCATATTTCTTGTTTATCTCTGTTAGTTTCTATTTATATTGACACTGTGAATGGGAACTGCTTTTTCACATTTTATTTTATAATAAGCTATTTTCACTGTAGGAGAAAGGTTTTATTTTTGACCTTGTACTTTGCATTTTGTACTTAGGTATTTTGTACCTAAACTATTAGAGTTTTTAAAATAAATTCAATATATTATTCACCAATGTCCTTGGATTTCTGAGATAGAAAATCACATCTTATACAATAATAATAATTGGGTCTCCCTTTCACCAATTGTTCATCGCTGATTTATGTTTGCTTTCTAAATTACAGGTTTTTTTAAAAAAGGTAAATTATGGAAGTGATAAAGGAAACAGATAATTTGTGGTTTCCCAAATTCTGTAGAAGGTAGTGTTTTAACATTAAGAGGAATGAATACAACTTTCTTGACGTGATAAAACATTTATCTCACTTTAAATAATCTTTTTCTAATACTCTCCTACTTAGTCAATTTTTCAAATTGCATTATGCTGACATTTACCCAATGAATGTTGTTAGATATCAACAAAATAACCAAACCAATAAAAAGTAGATTATATTAATCAGCTTCTTAATACTGAAATATTTTCACATTCTTAGAATAAACCTTTCTTAATAAGCTTATATTATCATCATGTTTTCCTGGTTTGATTCATGAAAGTAAAATTTTTGCATCTACATTTTTAAGTGTGTTGCTATGATAGTGCATGTGTGTGTTTAGTAGGGTATTAGATTCATGAATGTGTTTACTATAAGAGTCTGTTGCCTCTACTTTTTTACAGGAAGTTTCACAGGTACACTTTGTTGTTGAAATAAGTTTGCATCCATCTATCACAGGTTCAGATCAGTATCTTTAAAGATGTCATTTAAACCCTCTGCATTTAAATGTACTTTTTTGTCTAGCTGATCAGAAAAAGACTGATTAAAACATATTTTTATTATTTTCTTGTAGTTTTAATAGTTTTGAAACTATTAAATCAGATTTCTTTCATCTTAGTAAGTACTTTTCATTTTGAAATTTTTCTTGAATATTCAAAATTACTTCCCTTACCGGTTTACTGGTTGCTTTTCATTTACATTTTCTTAGTATAGTTCTACATAATTTTATTTTTAGTCATTCTTCATACCACTTTTCCTTCTAACTTGAGTCTCCTGTAAATGATATGCAGTTATAATCCCAATCTCTTCAAAGTTCTATTCATCCAAGACTAAATAAAAATAGCTAATATAAAAATGACTCCTTAGAGACTCAAGTTACAGGAATGTGTTTATCAAAGATTACTTGAAGGATGTGTCTTACAAACCAAAGAATGCATTAACATCCATTTTAACTTCTGAAAATGAATATATATATATATGATATATATATATAATGGTAATTTTTATCCTAAATACTTTTAATATTTATTTCCTTTTAATTCCCATGAAGTAATATCTTTAAGATAGCCTGGTTAGCTATGTTTTAAATGGTTCTGGATTGGTAAGTACGAATTTTGAGCTCCCTCTTCTGTTCTCTTAGCAGCCTAGAATTTTTGTATTGTCAGCTCTTTCTAAAGGAAGTCAGACTCCTCCTCCTCTAACTTGACCAAAATTGAAAACGACACAATGTAGATAATGGAATTCACGCTTGGTATTGCCTTCCTTCTGTAGAAGAGAAAGTTTTGCCTAGAAAGAACCTTTGGCAACGACAACATCAACTAGTTCTAGGAAGAGGGATCTCTTAGTCTAGTTCTAGGAAGAGGGATCTCTTAGTCTGGATATTTAGACTTTCCCCAGAAATCTGACGTGGGTAAATCACTTAACATCTTGGTGTCATATTGTTTTCAAAATAAAATTAATGATTTCTACTTCAAAGAATTATTAGAGGCTTCCAGATTAAAACCTATCAAATTTAGTGCAATGGCTGGCACTCCATCAGTATTCCACAGAATGATATTACTGATCATTCTTTATCTTTTCTCATTTTGATTGCAGAAACATTTGTTCTCATGCTTTTCTTCCTCCCTTTTATCCTTTCATGTCTCTTTTTTTGAATTGGTCATTTATGAGTTTGGAAAAAACTGCCAAGAAATTGAAAGAACAGTTTGAAAAAAGAAATCTCTCTCTCTCTCTCTCTCTCTCTCTCACACACACACACACACACACACATAACATAACATAAAATAGCATTGCCACTGGCATTAAGTCAATGCAAGTTCACTTATCAACCAGGTACCATCTATCTAACCACTGTTTGTTATTTAATCCTATGAAAACTGCAAATGAACCTGCAATCCTCACTCTGAATTACAGTTCAACAGGTTAGCTGCTCTCAGGCTGAATTTCCTTGTTTTCCAAACAAGGATGCTAATGATACTGATTTCACAGTGATGATGTAAGATTTAAGTAAATCAATAAATGGAAAATTGACTACCATATACAAGTTACTCAATAAATAATGGTTAGCTGGTTTGTTTTTAAAACAAAGCAGTAATACTGATTTTATAATGACCTATTGAGGTTTCAGTGGGCAAATATCTAAGAGATTCTGCACAGAGCAGATTTCTAAAACTTCTAACTTCTCCTTTCCTTTCCTTCCTTCTATAACCAATGAAAGTCAACATTCCTCCTGCCACGGGTGAATATGCCAGAATTCCACTGTTCTTCTTTGTTGCAGGCACTAATGTTGCTAAACCATTAATTCTCCTCCAATAGATACTTCTTAATAAGTATGCATACCTTCTATAAGGTATCAGAGTGAAAGAGATTTATAAGCAGATACTTAAGATATATGTTTAGGAAAAACAAAGGAAAGTTGCAACTAGTGACTACTAAAAGGCAATGGAAAAAGAGCCAAAGAACTAAAAGATATTACATGCATAAATACATAAAAGTATTAAAGTCAAAGAAAATGTTCCCTACTACATAAATTTGCCCAGTTATTACCCAATAGAAAAGACCCTCTGTTATACACTGAGGTATCTTAATGGATCTCATCTCTGAGAGAGACGTACACACTTCCTTACTTATCTTTTTGTCACTCTTTCAGCTTTAAAAACTGGTGACCCCAAAATGGGCTGTTTAGCTCTCCAGCTCTTTTCATCTAGTTTTAGATTTTAGAGTGTATCCCTGTGAAGTTTACTTCAGAGAAGATGGGACCAAAATATATGTTTGGTTCAAAAGCTCCAAAATGAAAGGTGAAATTACTCACAGTTTTAACCTGTGAGTTTTATGAATGATCCCCCCCCCACCCAGAACTGATAAGAAAAAGAGAAAAAGAAAGTAGAAATGGATTTTATTTCTTTTTAAAAAAACTTTCTTATCCCAAAATAAAAACAAGAAAGCTAGGTATTTTATGTGAGATTCTTTTAGGTTCTCACATATCTGCTACAATATAATTGGCATACTGGGAGAGAAGAAGCTTGTATTGAAAGTTCCAGTAGAGAAGAAATTTTTTCTTTCCAAAGAAAGAAAAAAAAAACAAAACAGAAAATTCTTCTTATATTTTCAGATATAAATATGAGGTGCACTGTTCTTTTTGCAAATTTAGATATGTTATTTAATTTCATGTTTATATATGACAGTCAGTATAGGAAGCATATATTTTTCAGTTGTACCCTCCTGTGTGACAATATTCACAATCCAGCAGTGAATTCCTCTTACACTATGTCAAAGGAACAATAGGTAAGTGAGGTTTCTTATTTTGTGAGTTTCTTTCATCTCTTCACTTACTCCATGTTACTGAAATCTCATTGTTATACTTGGAATTTGTCTTCTCCTAGGAATCACTTTCAAAGCATTTCACTGTCTGTGATAAGACAGGGTAATAAAATACTGATGAGTCTGGATTTCTTTTCCTCGTGTCTCCGCTTTTCTGTCTTATAGCTTGGCATCCCTTTTCTCTATTACATCAGAGGCCATATTATATGCTTGATATATATCAACTTGGCGTATATCAAAGATACTGACTTATGGTATTTCATATAACTTAAATTCAGTCATTAATCATGTATCATTTTTAAAATATTTAAGTGTGTAATTAGGAAAAATTCAGAAAGTTCTTGAACATTTCATAGAGTGATAAATCCAGAGTTTAGTTATACCCAAAGGATGAGACAAGTCTAATATATTCAGAAAGAGTACTTAAGATGAAAGTATAAGCTAGATGTCCTGTTTTGTTTTTTCTTTCCTATTTTTACATGTTCCCTTCTCTTGTTCCTAAACAATGGAAAAATCAACATTTTCAAAGTTCTCACTTATGAAATAAAGAATATAATCTCTTGGTCAAAAAATTAGAAGAATTTATTTCAATTCAATTAAATCTAGACTAATTAGAAATTTAATTTGATATACTGGAACAAAATTATCAGTAAGATAACCCAAGATTTTGCATTTATAAATTTACTTTAAGAAGTCCCAGGGGATAGAACTATGAACAGGAGACAGAATGAGGCATAGATTTACTTTTTTCAGTTAGAGGTTTCCTAAATAAGTCATTCTGTACATTGAGATTTTACTTTAACAAGATGCCACAATTATTTCCTTTTATTTCATTACTTAATCTGAACATGTTCAATAAAGCAAAAGGATTGTATATTAAACATATACCTATTGATTATATTCACTAGATAACTATCATGTTTGTCCTGGATGATGAGAGATTCAGAGAAACTACTTCCCAAGGAAATTATTTTTTTACTGCACTATGTTCCTCTTGCCTTCTTCCAATCTTCAGATTTACTTTAAAATTGATGTGGGATTTAGTGCTTTTGCAAAGAGAAAACCTGAATTCACAAACAGAGACACATGACATAAAATACATTTAGAATATTATAAAATATAATATGCCAGAGTAGGCAGCAGAGCTTTCTTGGGGAGAAACTTCTATTATGAGTAAAATTGTTGTTTATCACTTTTATTTTACCAGAAGGCAAATTAGACATTGCACAGTCTGTCCTATTTTTTTTTCTTGAAATCAGGTCATTTAATCCCTTCTGGGATGTATTCAGAATGAGAGCCTATATTTTCCTCTCAGATTAATCTGGAGAGAATTTCAAGTTGCAGGTCTTCATATAATAGGGTATATGGAAATAGAATCTAAAGTGTCTGACACTTTTAATGATATAACTTCATTCATAATGGCATTACATGTGAATATAATTTAAATGAAAATTATTGGTGAACAAAATCCCCTGACCTGAGCAGCTCCAAAATTATATTCCTGTCATGTGCTTCCTACCTCCTATACCCTAAATCCAGCTGGTAACCTCTAAATGCTAGCATATGTGAATGAAAATCTATTTCTAAGCATAATACATCATATGTTCCTTAGATATGACAGTTATTATTTCTTCTTCTTGGATAAGATGCCATACCTAATAATATTTATGATTTAAAGCTAAAACTATCTAATATAAGAAATTTAAAATTTCTGCAGGACAGTCAGCTCTTAATTTACCACCTATTAAGTTTCTTTTATGTTTCTAAATATATTGACACACTCTGAGGAGGGAGGGCTAAGTTGTTTCACTTCCCTGATTTAAAAGCTGAACAAATATTGCATAATTATTGATTTGATATTATCGCTAAGAAAAACTCTGTACCATTTTACTGTTTTCATATATCTCAAAGAAATCTCTAAGATATTTTCTGTTTTCATAAGAGGTCAAAACATGAATTTAAATACCGGTTAGTACTTAATCATATAAAAACATAAATGATCTAGGATAAAAGCACTAAAGACAGACAGCAGGCAGATAGAGTGGACAATAATTCTCAAATATTTTGTAATGGAAGACCAACTTATTTCGTTTCTAATTTTTAATATGTCAAAGATGGAAACTTTTGTGAAATAGAAGTCATTAATAGAAATTGAAACAAAATTAAGCAAATGTGTAAAAACTGCATGCCCAGATTTCTGTGGTTACCTTCAACAGTCAAATTACATCATAACTAATATCATCAGAAAAAACTTAGCAGGGAAAATTTGTAGTGAGGTTTCTAAATGCTTACTCTCAAGCTCTGCACTTTTCTAATCGCAGACTGGCCCCAGCCCACAATCATATTTTGAGGAGCACTGAGTACAATTACTCTTACCTCGCTTTAAACTTTGTTTCATATTTGGAACAAAGCTCTAAACAGTGTGCGAAAAGCAGCAGTGTGCTAGCAACACCACTGTAATAAAACAATTATTTTTTCTAGAGCTGCATATCTGACTTAGTTTGTAGCTGGGGTTCATGATGGGAGACTGGGGAAGTTGCCATGCCATAAAAAAAAAAAAAATGTGGTTCTTTCAGGAGTCACGAAAATAAATTACCTTGAGAGTGCCAGTACACTCCAGAAAATGTCACACTTTCCTAACTCCATGTTTCTGCACATTGTCTGCAATCTGGTTCTTTACCTAATCAACCCATTCCCATCTTTCGAAAGTAATCTCATATCTATTCTAGATAGCCCATGTTCTTCTGCAATCATACATGTCTGTCATTGTGTTCTCTGTTAGAATGTGAACATATTAGAGCAGGAGCTGGGTTATATTCACTGTTGGCCAAAGATGGCACATATAGTAACATCTAGAATAAATGAATAAAATTTCAGTAAAGGACTTTGTATAAGGAAAAGAGGAAAAGAACAATGATTCTGAGCAATGTGCCAGCTTTTCAGATAATCATGTGGTCCGTGGATTCATGCCATTGTCCTAGAGAAAAGTGTTGGGAAGCAAATCCTAAATGAAGTATTTCTCTGAAATTCCTGGAAGATACTAAAAAGCTCAGGACAGCACTGCTATGAAATAAGCATAGCTGAATACATCGTATTTCCAGTCTTTTTATAAGCACCACCAGCAGCAGTTCATAAACAATTCATAAACAGAATCCTTGGCAGTGCTCCAAATAGAAGAGATGGTAATTGACACTACTACACAGTTCCAGATAGTTCTGATTGGGAGTACACCAGAAACAAACATCTAGCTTATTTGTAACTGTATATTGTGTACCACTTTTTCTTTGTTTTTTTCCTCTCCTAATTTTTCTGTCTTTTCTGGTGTTCATTCAGATTCCATTTTCTCTCAGCATATCAATTGTCAAGTGGTTACCCTAGGATTTTATACATGTACACAAAAAACTTTAGCCCATGTACAAATAGCACAATAATGTCTTATGGACTGTACAGTTCTTTACTCTGAGTATTCTTGATCCCTGCTTCTACTCTTATAACAGTGATGCCATTCATCTCACTTATCACTAACTATAATCACCTAATTAAAAAAAAGATGTGGTTCTTACCCTAAAGAAATGTAAGCCATTAAGAAAGGAAAGCATCACAGACTTCTTAATGAAGTGTTTCCCCACTGTGATCATGGATTAGTGGATAAGGAGAGAAGAGATGTACTAAACCTGAAAGAATTCTGGTGAGCAGCCACAATAACAAGGACAGTAAGATAGAAAAGAAAGTAAAGATGAATGTGTCCCAAAATCATGAATATGTGATACATGTGTTTTGCTGACTTTTTTGGACTCAAATTCTTCCGTGGTTTAATGTGATCCCTGAAGGGATTCGGGTCCATGAGAATGTAAATAATTGGTAAAGCTATGTTTCTCTACTTCACCATATGGCACATAGCTCAAAGGGAAATCCTAGGAAGGAAAATTAAGTGTCAGATCAAGACTTGGATACATTTTATGACAGCATTATACCAAATAAGCAAACATAAATTTAAAAGACATCCACTTTAACAAAATGAAATTCCAATCAACATATGAAGTAGAAACTTAAAGACTTACTGCTTTTCTATTTCTGATAGTTAAGTACATACCTTTTATATGCATGTGTATGGTTTTACTTTCCATATAAAAAGTGTGGGCAACTTATCTTCCTGAAGGATTTTCTGTACTGCATATTAATCAGGATTATTTTATTGGTAAGCATAGGAAACCACTGGTAAGCACTGGAAACCAATTTAGTCCTGGTGTAACTGGAGATGAGTGCTTAAATAAGGCTATCAAGTAAGGCTATTCAATAATTCTTTCTGTCCCTCTTCCAGCTGTCTGTCTTCTCTTTTTCTTAGACTTTCTAGCCCAATGAGGTGACAAAAATATCCATCATTCTACAGGTACAGGCTTCCATTTAACCAGCTGATCATCCCTTATAGAAAAGAAAACTCTTATTAATTGTTTCAGCAAGAATCCCAGAGCTGACATTCATGGAGCCCATATAGATGATGAGCACTTTCCAAAACCATTCTCTATGGCCCACAGATGGAATGTCCTGAACTAGAGGACAGAATGGAGGGTTGGCACATCTAAACCACTTGAGCTGCAAGGAAAGGAGGAGTGGGACCCAAAAGCAGAATACTGGCATAATAGATTCAGACTTGCAAAAACAGAGTCCAGTATATACTATGGAAATGTGTTTGCCAGCTCCTAGCCCAGGGCCCAAGGGAGTGCCACTTCCAGAAAATGCTTATTGAACTATTACAGGAATGATGCAAGACAGAACAAGTTAAGTACTAGAAATATTAGACATGACTTTTTCTTTATTTCCCACAATAGCAATATTAAGATGATATTATTATTTCTGTGTTGCAGATGTAGAAATTAAGACTTGGTGGGTTTAAATGGTTTGTCCAGCTGATAGATGTAAGTGTGGTATAGTGGCCATTCAGAGCCATCTGGGTTTCCTGGCAGAGCCTCTGCTATTTCCTTTTCAGGTATATTTGTCAAATTTTTAAATGGCCTTTTGACCCATCATCTTCCTTTGTGTCCTCTTGTCCTTTTCTCTCCTCCCTACCTTTTAACCTCAGAGCCCTGAGGATGTTTGTTCATGTCCACTAGCTTGGAAGGTGTTTTACATTACTGAATTCTCTATTATGTGAATGTCCAGTATTTGTTTATATCATTCTCATTTTGTTGCATATAACTTTTTTTCAGATTCCTTCCATTTTGTTGATAATGGCTGCATTTCATCCTTTCTTATGACTAAGTAATGTCCAACAGTTTGTATGAGAAGAAAATTTAGAGAGGGGTTGTAGGTTTCTACAGCAGATTTTTAAAAAATCATGAGTGTGAAGATGCACTACAGTATGGAATGATTCTTTCTGATAAAGAAGTCAGTCTTGCTGACCACAATCCTTTCCAAACCCACAAAACTTAGAGCTTTGCTGCAATAAGAAGTCGCAGAACAGGGAGATAGATGGGAGCATGTTTTTTGAAATATCTATTAAAACTCTTTTATGATTGTTTCAATTTCCTTGTTTCTGATCTATTTGTTCAGCTTACCTGTTTCTTCTTGGGTTAGCATTGGTAGATTATGTTGATGTAGGAATGTATTCATTTTCTTAAGGTTATTAAATGTATTGGCATATAGCTGCTCATAGTGATCTGTTATACTCCATTGCATTTCTATGCTATCTGTAGTGAATGTTCCTTCCTATGTGGTTGTGTATATTAATTTTTTTCTTTTCTTTGTATAGCTAGGGGTATATTTTTTCTTTTTTAATCAAGTACCACCTCTTGGTTTTATTGATTCTTCTATATACCCTTTTCCATCCCTAGTTCATTTATTTCTGTTTTTATTTTTAATATTTCCTTCTTTCTATTAGCATGTTTTCGTAGTTTCTCTTTTTCAAGTATGTTTAGTTGTGATATTTGTGATATTAGGTAGTTTATTTGGGATTTTTCTTGCATCCTAATGTAGGCCTGTTTTGTAATTATCTTCTCCCTTAAGACCACTTTTGCTGAGTCCTATGGGTTCCAGTAACTTGTGTTATCATTTTCATTTACTCAAGGTATATTTTTAATATCTGTTTTGATTACCTCTTTAATCTAACTGCTATTAAGCAGCATATATTATCCTCCCTATGTATTTATATTTTTCCTTTTTTAAAGCTGATTTCTAGGCTTACAGCCTGTGGTAAGAGGAAGTACTAAGTATAATTTAAATCTTTGTATTTTATTGACAACTGACTTAAGTCCCAGGTTATGACTTGTTCTTGAAGATATTCTGTGTGCATTTGAAGAAAAGGTTATACAGTAAGTTTAGGTGAAGTGTTTGATCTACAGATACCTGTTACATCCATTTGATCTAGCAGCTCATTTAGAACTGTTGTTTCCTTATTTATACTTATGCGTTGTCTTGTTAATTTGTTCATTACAAGGATAGTATTTCATGACTTTACTATGTCTTCATCAATAGCTCTATTACTATTACAATCTCCAGCATTTGATACAATGATATTTATATGTGCCATTTCTTTTGATGTCAGACCCTCAATCATACATAATATAGTGTTCTTCATCTCTTTTTGTCTTTCTTAACTGAAAATCTATTTAATCAGATATGAGTTGTTCTACAATTAATATCATTGCCATTTGCTTTTATTTATTTTTTTTTTTTGAGACTAGGTCTTACTATTTTGCCTGTGGAACCGCAGGCTCACATTGCCTGGGGTACCACAGACTCAAGCAATCCCCAGCCTCAGCTTCCCAGGTAGCTGGGATTACAGGCATGCACCACCACGCCCAGCTGGTTTTTTGGAACTAGGTATCGCTATGGGTCCCAGGCGGGACTCGAACCGCGATCCCTAGCCCTGACTGCTTCATAGGCTGACGCTTACAGGTACGAGCCACCGTGCCCGGCCCGTTGCCACTTGCTTTTATCACTGTCTTCCAACCTTTAATTCTTAATCTATACTTGTCTTTGGAATCTTCACTCTACTGCCATTTTACCAGACTCTTCCTGAAAAATTTCCAAAGGGGTCCATACCAATCTACCAAAACTACTATGTCTACTTCAGTTCCATTATATCTAATCCATAAACTCAGAGGATGATTGTGGAAAAATAAAGATGAAGCTTGGAAAACAGTGGTTCTAAGCTTTTATCTCAAACTCTAGATATTGGATGAGTTGCCACATGTCAGTGACTGAAAGTGGAACCATCACGCTGATCAGCAAATTATTTGCTGGCATGTACTCAAAGGGCCATGTTTGATATATTCTGGAAGTTTAATTTATTGTAGTAGTACAGTCTTAATTTTTCATTTCTACTTCCAAAAAATGTGGAAACCATAATGACTCAGGGAAAAAACATTGTCTGGTTATATTCACAAACTCTGCATGAGACTAACATTTTGTGGATTTCAGATCCTAAAGATCACTCTCTGGGGACCAACTGAGGATCAGCAAAAAGGCCCTGTCTGCATTTTCAGGACCTGTTTTTCAAGAGCTGTTGCTCTACAAATAGAAAATGGTATATTTTAATGTGCTGCCATCCCACTGACTTACAAAATGACAGAGCAAGGACTCCTCCAGGGTACATATGCATTAGTACTTCTGGAGTAGAATTTCCTAGACAGAGATATTGTTTATGTACAGCTAGATCAGCAATGCCAACCTATTTTCCAATGTGACTCTGCCAATTTCCACTCTCTCCTTTGATATCTTTATTCCTTTGTTCCTTTATTTCATGAAGTGAAAACAAGGACAACCAAACTAGCATTGTAAACTTCAAGCATGCTGAAGGAGTTTCTATTTAGGACAGCCATAGAGACCTTATCAATATAGGGGAGAGGGTCTTTACTTGTCCCCCTTGGCTATCACACATGGCTTTGTGGTCAGAATAATTTAATCTTTGTACTTTATTGACATTGATGTATGTCCTAAATTATGACATATTCTTCAAGATGTTGTGTGTGCACTTGATAAAAGGTATATGCAGTAGGTTCATGGGTGAAGTTTTTGATCCTCAAATCTATTAGATCTGTTTGATCTAGTGGCTCATTTGGAGCTGTTGTTTCCTTATCTATAACTTGTTTTGTTAATTTGTCCATTATAGTATATATGGTAATTAAAGTTCCATAGTGTTACTGTGCTGTCATCAATAGAAGCAGCATAAAACAAAGTGATATAGGAAAAATTCAAGTTCCAGAAGGGTAACCCACCCATCTTAGCCTGGAGCTTTGAAGTATCACAATTGAGGAAACATAAGCCTCTGTTTTCCTGTAATTATGGTAAAAATAAGAATTGACAGAGACTTGGCCCAATCCTGTCAGCTTAGTGTTGATAGCTGGGGTATATTTTGTAGATGCTATCCTTCCTCGTGCATGGTTCACATCTATTTTCCAAGCCTGCCCTTGGCCCATGAGATACTAAACCTGGATAGTTTTCATGGAGTTTTAATGGAGAGAAGTCTCTATGGTGTGAGTTTTGAACAAATTAACCCTTGCCTTTCATTTTACATGTTTCATTTCAGTATTACACTGTTATTATGTTGAAGTTAGAGTATTTGACAGATGTAATTACAAATGGTTGTAAATCAAGATTTTTCTATCCGGCCTATCATATCATTAATTTTCAAAACTTTTCTTTATATAGGGTGTATATGTATGTATGTATATCAGACTTATTAATTATGTTATTCAAAGTTTCTATTATAGCCTTACTTTTGCTTGGCTAACTTCTCAATCACTTAGAGAAGTTTGTTGAAATCTCCCACTTTCCTAATGGACTTTTTTAGCATTCACTATGCAGTTTTATAAGAATTTGGTTTATTTATTTTAGAGTTATTTTTCAAGATGAGAAGAGTTTATAACTTCTTTCTGATGGATAAACATTTTTGTCATTATGTAAATAATTCATTCTCTTTTGTGATGCCTTTTACTTTGAATAATTTTGTCTTTTTATTACACCCTTACCAACATTTTACTTATTAAAATTTAATGTATATTTGTAATGCATGTTTTACTTTTCAAATTTCCTATGACTTCTGACTTTAGAAAGTCTTCAATTATTCTTTATGAAGATGGAAAAAAAAACTTTTAATGGGAAGTTTCTTAATTACTAGTGTTAATATATTTATCTTTGTTTTTCTCAAATTATTTTGCAGCCATTTGTTTTATTTTTTGTTGTTTTTTGTTGGTTTTCACTTTTGCTATGCCATTTAAACTGAGGTTTATTAATATTCATTTCATGTTTAAAATGATAGTACTTTGGGTATACTGGGTAACAAAAGTATAGGTCTAAACTTATTTTCATTTAGCTCTACTTTATTTCTAGCAGACATTTGAAATTTTATATTTTTTAGTTTAATTTTTTTGAGAGCTTGTTTGGAGGTCCTAACTGGGGAGTGTAGCTATTCATATACTGTCAACAAATAACTGTTAGTCTCTATTTGGGGAAGGCCTTACTTTTCCAATTGTGCAAGTTCAGAAGGGATGCACATGGAGCTCTGAAGGAGAATGGGGACACTCCCTAACCAGCTAGATCAGCTGAGTCAACCCTGACAATCAATGGGGTCACAGATGTTGCAGCCAGCTTGTCCTCACATTTTTAATTTTCCATAATTTAATATCTTAAATCCCTAAAATTATTATTCAGTTCTTTTACTTAGTGCCTATTTTTAAATGTTTTTGCAATATTGGCATTTTCTATTTCTCAGTTACATTTTCAATACCTTTTTTAAAGAAATATATCCATCATACTTATTTTATATTCAGTTTCTGGCAATCCCAGTCATTAGCTGTGATGTAGATGCGATTCTGAAATGGGTTGCTTCAGCAGACTCTCTCATATAGTAATTCATTTCCTTTCATATTTATTAAGTTTTGGAATTTTATCTATGAAAATCTCAGTTTAATTTACATTTCTTGAAAGCATATCTGCATTTTCTTCTGCCAGATATGAACGTCTACCACTCCAGCATAAATTCAGATAAAGGTTCTCCTTCTGAGTTTGGATAAAATCAAACAGGCATAGGACTTTTTCTACTATTATACTAAAATATCATATATATCCACAGAATTGTGCCTGGATCCTAAATTGAAAGCTCAATAAAATTTCACAAACTAATCCAATCGCTGAAGTCAACACCCAAATCAGAAAAGGAATATCGTAGTACATAAAAACAGGTAGAAGTTGAAACCCTCACAAGCTCTACACACTAGGACTGATACACATGTCAACGTATGTATTTTGCCACTTTGTTACTCAGAAGAAAAACTGAGCTCAATTGACATCCTCAGTCTCCTCTGTAGGTATGCACTGCAGTGGGGCAACCTTTCCATCTTCATCAACAATTATAATGTAAATAGTTCTTGTCACCAATTACAAGCATCAGGTTCATCAATTTGCATAGGTTCTTTATCAGTTCTAGTTTACACAGAAACTCCATGTAGGGCAGGCCAGGGCCAGAGGGGCCAGGAGGCAGATGATCCCCTCAGTCCCCCAGGAATCTCCCATTCCTCCCCTCTTCCCCCTTGTCCAGCAGGCCCCACAATCATGGAGAAAATGCAATACTCTGGGTGCTGGTTTCGGGATAATGGAGGAAGAAACCTGACTAAACTTACCCTAAAGCACCTTTCCTATGGCTTGGTATTGCTCTCACTTACTGGAGTTCCAGACTTCATTTCCTGTTCCCCTTGTGAATGGTCAGTTTAAATGGTGATTTCAATCAATGAGGAATATACAAACAGCTCTAGGTAAAACATTCTTTCTAACACTTTATTATTATTTGATTTTTACTGTAAGTTCTTATTTTGCCACAAACTGTGTGCACGAGAGAGAAAAGAGAGGGGAAAATGTTAGTATTAAGTCAATATTAGTTTAATAAAATATCATAAAGGATTATGATGAAAAATTCTACAACATTAAAATTTTTGCACATGAGGGAGTATTTATGTGACAATGCCCATGATATTATTGAAAAGAAAACAATACCAACCTGTAAAATATGATGCCAAATTTGTACCAGCATCTATGTATTTGTACAGACCTAAAAATACAGGAGAGAATAAAAGTACTAACAATGATTTCCTCTAAATTATCAGTCTTTTATTATTTTTATTATGTACTTCTGTATTCTCTGCAAGGTACACTTCCTCACTTTATAATAGGAACAAAATTACGAAGAATTAAGAAGAAAGAGCAGGAGCCAAGAAATGCTTCTCACATTACCCACCTGGGCACGCCTTGTCACATACTCCATGTCTGTGACATGAGAGGAAGCTGGAAAAACTCGAATAGCTCCAATCATGCTCAACATGGGAAACCTGCAGCCAATTAAGCAGACCCTGCTCTGTCTTCTACACATTCTGATCAACATCCAATGAAAAATGTGATTTCATCTAGGAGGAAGCTTTGACTCTTTCCACCCATGAGTTTTCTCTTATGTTGCTATATTAAGCTGCCCTTTCTCCAAGCAGCTCACCACAGGAGGGGAAGGTCTAGAACAAACCTCTTCCCTACCCTCTCCTTTACACTCACAAATATTTTGCTTCCCCAGACTCAAGACTTTGTGAATTATTGGAAGGCACAGGATTCAAGAAAAGGGGAAAAGTCACAGTACCTTTTTAGCAATTTCTGATATTTGTAGATGAAGCATTAGGAATGTATTGGGTAAAGGCTTTTTCCTTCATTAACCTCTATGATCAGTACCTGTGGAATTGTGCTCTCCCCTCATGATTTTACATACCTTACCCAGTGGATATGTGCATATGTGAATGGGATCACCTGAGTCTAGGAGGTGAGACTAACAGGATGGTATTGCTGTGTGCATGAGAGAGAACAAGAATTAGTGCAAAAGAGAATGCAAGAAAGAGGCTAGAGGAAGAGTGTGAGGCATCAATGGGGGACTGAGAGGCTTGGTTGTCTGCCTGCCTGTCTCTCAGTCCCCTGCCCCTGCTGCCTTGCCCACCAGATGTGCCTGTCTACCTGATTCCCTGAGAGAGCTTCAAAGCTTTTAAAAGCCACAAAAGGCCCTGACAGTCTTCTTTAACTGCTAGATCCAATAAAGAACCTACCCAGACCGGTGATCTTGTACTGAATAAGGAAAAAACCCATTTTCCACTCTAGCATGGTTGAACTGCATGCACTCTTTTCAGGCAGTAATAAGAAAGTTAGACCAGTTACATAAGACTACCTTTAGGAATTAATTTAAGGAAGTAATTTGTCTAAGAGAATGCTTTTATGACTCTCTTTCTCTGTCTCTTTAAAGCTGTACATAAGGATACCTCAATCTCCAATGTCTTGTCACTCAGAATTATGGTGCACAGACCAATAGCAAGAGAACTACCTAGAAATTTGCTGGCAGTGCTAATTCATCGCCCTACCCAGACCTACTAAATCAGAATCTCCAGTAGTCTATGGTTTAACAACCTAGAGATTTTATTGGCATTACTATTTCCAAACCACTTGAGAGCATGTAAAAATAATATCAAACAATCATAATTCATATCAAAAAGAATGGAGACACATTTATTCTTCCAAACATCTGAATTCTTCTCTCATCTAAGAGGGAAATTTGCTATGAGACCTCGCCCCTGTTGCCACCATGAAGAGTGGAGGTGCTCTGTGCATCAATAAACAGGGGTCAGGATTGCATTTAAGCAGCTGATCCATAACTGTTTCCTTTCCACAGTCAAACCCCAGAGGTAGTATTTTTTGTACAGTTTCTCCTTTTATCATCTTTGAAGAGATACAACTTTGAACTAATAGTGTCCCTGTTGAGAACTGCTTTGTGCCTTTCATAAATTGTGTCTTCCTCTCTGGGACTCTGGTGAGCTAATGCCAAAACAGGGACAAAAACAATAAAATTCAAGGAAGCAGGCAACTCTCAAGTATCAGGAAGTATCAGGGGGTTGCCAGCTTAATTTAATTATTTTTTCCTCATGCCTGTTCATAATAGATGACTCTCTGCCTTCTTTCTTAGAATCATAATTGATCTAACATTTAAAAAAAGACAATCATATATAGTAGATGAAGAAAAATATGTGATAACTGTAAGAACTATGACTTTGGAAACTTCTTTTTTTAAGTACTGTCTGTTGAGGACCAACACTTTTTATTAATAAAATATCTGAAAAATGTTTACTGAACATTTCCTTTTTGTTAGGAAACTTTCAGGATGAAAGTTACATCTCATCAAATTACCTAACCTATATCCCATTCTCTTAGACTGTTGTATTATAATAATCATACTGCTATCATAGTAATATGTACAGATCACTGTATTCCAAGTTTTTCTTTTCTTGTTACAGTATCAATTTTCTGTTATCAGACTTATCCTACATAACAATGACCAAACCTCGTGGCATAATATGGCAGGGTTAGCTGCGGATCATGCCAGAGTCTCTGTATTTTTGTGTGGGTTTACTCACTTTGAACTGTAACAATTGACCGTCTATTGATTTATATTATTTTCAACTGACTATATCCTAACTGGATATTTTATTATCTGCTTTATGTATCTGTTATATTCCAGAGGGCTATCTCAGACATGTTCTTGTGGAGATAAGAGAGACAGAGAGAAAGGCCTCTTGACTTGAAATCACCACATTGATACTTTTTTTTGCAATCTGCTGGTCAAAGTCAGGCACATAGTTAAGTTTAGAGAAGGAGGCAAAGGACACTTCAAAGTTTCATGGCAAAGGGGTAGGAGACTGAGGGATCAAGGTCTTGTTTGCCATCAATTAACATACCCCTCACCCTAACATCAATAACATTTGTCAATTCTACCTTTGAAATACTCTCCACAGCTGTTCATTAGTCTCTATCTTATTACTACTATTACCATTATAGGTTACTCATTGCTCTTTCTTCTCATGCCCTGATTGTTTTCCTTACAGCCTTTGTGTTCATTGTTCCTCAGACTCTCCTCAAGTCAGTATCTTCTTTTCTTTTGCTTAAATCTACTCAATAGTTTCCTTGTTTTCAGCATAATAGTGAAAATCTTTAATATGGTGAGTGAGGTCCTGCCCCATGTAGATGTGGAGTTAGTTTCCTTCTCCAGTCTTATCTCTCCATGTACCTTCTGGGCTCCAACTACACTGGCCCTCTGTCACTGTCTCCAATGCTGTACTTGCATACACCGCAAGGCCTGTACACACACAAGTCCCTGATCTCAGCAACTCTTTATCTAGTCAAATCTGTGCATCAATCAGATCACTGTTCAATCATTACTTCCTACACCTCCTCACCCCAAGGATGAATGCGTAGCAGTGTCCTAGTTTTATGCTCTCAATGGTACTTGTAAGTTTCCATCACTCTTGTCACTATAGTTTGTAATTAACAATTATCTGTCTCATTCATTGAATAACATACACCTCCTCTAACCTATAAAACTGTGATGGTCATACATGTCTACATTATGTGGTTTCCTAAAACATTTTCTTAACTGTGAGAGAAAATAGCATTTATTTTACTTCATTTTGAATACAACATTTCATATATCTTTTACTTAAGTGAAATGACTATATACAATGATGCTATCTATATACTCTAGGATCCTTCAGAAAGTAATTTCAAAATAATATAGCAAAGCATCAATCATTTCTTTTCTTCCAAATTTATCAGCCAAATCCTTTTTAATTTGAGCACATATGTTTTGCTTCTGGGAATAAAACCATGAAACAGATTAACCAGATTGTGGTAAAATTGTTCTAGATGGGTTTATTTATTTATTTTTTTTTTTGGTCTTTTCTTTTTATGATTCCTGTATCCTTTAGGGAGAAAACATCAATTCAAGTCTGCACTGAAAAAGGTGTCAAACAAGTCTTAGATTTGTATTGTGGCTACTGAAAAATACTACCTACATTCAGCAATCAATAATATTTCCTCTTTTACAAAAAACCATGAAATATTATGAAAACATATGCATGCAGTAGTAATTAACAATATTTCTGTATCATAAGGTTGTATTTCAGACATTTGATTGATATATATTTATATGTGTTGATCAGATGAGCCAATGCAAATGGATTATTCTAGAAAATGTCTCTTATTGCATTCTGAAATCATTATTACTCAGTTTCACAGTTTTTTTTTTTTGTGAAACTTCTCAGAAGTTCCAAGAAGAGCCAGTCATAGAATGGTCCATTCCCCAGGGGGATGATTTGACCTGTGTAGGACCTCAAATTAAAGCTTTAAACCAAAGATCTCCTCCTGGCAGTTTGTAATTATAATGCAAAGAGTTTAAGCTGCTTGCAACTAGAAGGTCAGGCAAATTCAAGATTGAATTTCCCCCTTTTCAGGATGGTGTATAGGCTGCTGATCAGAAAACTAACCTGCAGAAAGGAATAAAGGAACATAAAGAATACAAAAGGGCAATCAAAGTATTCTTGTGAGAGGAAAAATGTGAAATAGAAAAGTATGAAGAAAACAGTCAAGACACCTGTGGTTTTTAATGTTTTCACTGACAAGTCCATGCCTGGTAAAGTCAATACTATTATCCTTTATACATTCTGAGATAATTCCTTAAATTTATGTAATATGTTCCCTTATGTATTCATTAAATTTCTGATTTTTTAAGGAATAGTTTCTGGCCAACATAGCAATCTTCAAGAAGAAGGAAAAGGCCAACAAATATGATCATAGACCAGGGATTATTGCCCTTTCAGAATTTCTTCCTAGAATCTGGATTCTTTTATTTTTAGAATGCTCTAACGCAATTCTGATTTATTTGGACATATATTTACTATGAGGAGTTACAAATTTAAAAGGAAGCATATTGTGAGAGAATCAAACACTATCAGTGTCAGAAAAAAAACTTTCAAAGCATTTTTTTCATTCTATTGCACATCACAGCTAAACTATGTTAAATTTATAAGAGTTAAGGAGTTGGGACCGCTCCACCTCCACCAGACTGGAACAGAGGCAGAACTACCAGATGGACATCTTCAGATGAAAACTGCACCCAATCTCAGTTAAATCTATTGTGCTTGGAAGCAACCCACTGTTCCTTCCTTTAAAGACAAAATAATCAAGGTCATTGTCAATTAACTATTGCTATGTAACCAACAACACCTAAAATCAGTGACTTAAAATATTCATGAAGAGATTCATGAATCTCTGGATTAACTGGACAACTTTTTTTGTCTTGGCTAAATCTACATTCCAATTGACTCACATAGGTATGCTGGTGTCACAGCTGTCTCTCTTGGACCATAATCTCAACTGGAACACCTGACTCTTTGCTGTTTGGTTTGTTTTATTAGATAGTTTGGGGTTCTAAGAAAGGATGGCAAATCCTCCTGAGGGAAGTTTAGAAATGACATAACATCAAGTCCACTGAATTCTATTGGTCTAGCAGATCACACAATCAAACCAGACTCCAGGGTTGGGGAAATAAACTCCATTTCTGGATGAGAGGAATTTCCCAGACTTGCAAGCAATGCAGATACTGGGAAGGGTAAATCATAGATCAGTTTTGTGATCTATCGACCAGAGACCTAGTAAGAGTTAAAGCCCAAAGTAGCAAAGAAATAGATCCCACAAGATTTAGTTATGTGTTTTCCTACAATCCAGGCTTAAGATCTCTTTTCACAGGTTATAAATATAGGCTCTCCTCTCCAACTTCCCTTGGACAAACACCTGAGAATACTAATGGCAATGGCTGGCTTCAGCTCCCTTTTTTGTTTGAAATTCTGTGTCAGCTTACATCAGCTAGCACTGCCTGAAGAGAGTCAGTAAGTGCCCAGCTTACAAGGACTCAGAACACAAAGCCAAGAAAGCTTCTCAAATTCAACTGAAATAGCCCCGTCACCTCCATTAGGATGGATTCATCTTGGGATAGTGCAAATTATGAAGATTTCATTCTGCTTTCAAATGCAATTCCTAGGAGTGATTGCCATATCTCCTAAGCAACCAAATAAGTTCATTTCAGCAGAAGCAGAACTGGATGCAAATCAAGTGAAAGCTTAATGCAGGTACTGGATGATAATGGCAAAAACAAGTGAGAAAGGAGAGGCAAACCCAAAGGGAATAAATAGCCACTTACACAAGAGTTTTGCTCTAGGAAATATTGTAGAAGCACAGAAGGCCAGTTGCTGACATTCCAGGTCTTCTGCCATCAGTGTTCTTATAACACTTGCTACTTCTTGAATCCCAAATCCCATGTCATAGAAATGCTATTATATCTTAAGGAGAACCAGGCAAACATTAGTACTTGCTTCCCTCTGAGCAGTGGTTTGTAATTTGGCAGCCTGATGAAACCCTCTGGTGGGCTCTGAAAATACTGATGCCTGGCTCCAACCTCTGATTCTAATTTAATCGGTCCAGGGTGTGCCTTGAGTACTGGGACATTTTTTTAAACCCCCCCCCCCCCGATGGTTTTAATATATACCTACATTGAGGATTTAACTAAATGCATGGATAACTCTTAACCCATTGAACCAGTATATTGTTTTAAGCATTTGTTGTGTCAGACCATCTTGCCAGATGCTGTGATCAAGAGGCAGTGGACCTTTGGGTTCAAAGAATTAAGAATGATGCCTGTGCAGTTGAAGCTCCCACAAGTTGGGCCACTACAAAGAAAAATCTAGAAGAAAAAGATGGAAGACAGGCTAGGATGACAGAGAGGAGGAGATAGACTTCCACTGCCACTTACATGCCAACTTGTTAGAATTAGCCACCAATTTCCATGGAGCAATCAGACACAGGTTGGAAAAATGAATCACTGGGCCCTCAGGTCCAGTGAATCCTGATTCAATTTATACCATGTGAGTGGTCTGAAAAAATTATTTAAAACTGAGAACTTCAATTTCCTAAGTTATCACATGAAAACAATACTTGTTTCTATTTCACGGGAGTTGTTTTGAGGCTTAGATTAGCCTTTACTAGGTTTAAGTAAAGTAACAGGCACAATAACCGAAACATAAAAAATGCTCGCTCCATGTAAATAAGTAATTGATAACTTGTTATGATTAACAATAGAATAACAATAACAGTCATAATATCTGATCTGAAGATCCTGCCCTGAGAGCATTTCTTTGACTAGGGTACAAAAAAATAAAAAGATATGTAAATTCTCTAAGATGACAAAAGTGAGAGGCAAGGTGGAAATAGCAGGAGAAGAGAGAAATGAACAGAAGTGAAGAATCAGTACAGATATTTTTGTAAAATTTCAGATGCTTGCAAGAAAGTTCAGAGGTTCTGGTAAATCCCCCTACTCTCCCCAATAATATATACTACAGGATTTAAGAACATCCTCTTCCATAGTTGACAAGTCACTTTTGACTTCACTCTAAAATTGCCTGAGTGAGTAGGACTCTTAAAGACTTCAGCAACCATACCATCATGCCTGGCTTTCCTCTTTATTACCAAATGGTATCCTGCATACTCTGGGTTCTCATTCTTAACTAATCCTGTTTATCCTCTTATCTAACCCATCTAAATCTTTTCTTTTTTAAATAATTTGTTTATTTTAATTTATTAAATAACCATAGTCCCCGTAATTCTCCCATCATTGTATCACCTGTGAATGAATAGTCCCCAGTTTCTCTGTTTTGCCCAAGTCCTTTCTTTACTCCCCAGACCCATCTTCTCTGTTATCTCTAACCCATCATCAGCAACACCCTTAATATCATCTTTCTCAAATGAATCCTTTCCACTTGGCTCTAGTTGAAACCAGGTTTCCTCCAAAGGTGTTACTCCCTGCCTCCATCAAAAGGTTGCAATAGTTTAATGTTCACTCCACTTATTGTTGAATCTGGAAGAATTTTTATTCCTTATTATTGCTTCCAAATCATTGTTCTTCTCATTTAACAGGACTATCCTTTGAATCTCTTACCACTAGTCTATACCTATTTTTCTTTGTTGCTGCTCTCACCAGCTCTATTCAGAAAATTTCTCATTCAAAGGTTTTATCAGTTGTTTTACATCTTAAGCTACAACAGAATTCCAGTCATCATTTTTGGTCATTTCAATGGCCATATAAATAATTTTCCAACACCCATACCTCCAGATGTATGTCCTTGTCTTCTATAAACTTTACCTTGCCCTCTTCTCTACTTCAATCACACAGTCCTATGACCATCGTAGATCTTCCCATTTCCAGGACTTTACCAAGAACTTTGCTCCATCGGATTTCAAGTTCAAGTATTTCATTCTGTAACCACTGCCCCCTATCTTTCTAGCTCACTCCTTCTAATAGCCTGACTCCCTCCATAATGTGACCTTCAATCTATTATTTCTGTCACATTGTCACTGTCTATATCCTCCTTCATAGCTTCACGTCCCTTGTTCTCTGATTTAGATTTCATTTATCATTATGATGATACTCTCATCATATGCATAATCATACTCTCACGCATTAATCAGAATTCTGCTAAAATAATGTTACAAATGATCCAAAAATCTCTATGGTTATTAAGAAGGGACATTTATTTCTGAATAATGAATCTACAGGGAAGCTGAGACAGCTCTGCAACAAGCTGTGAGCTTTGTTCAAATCTACTCAACATGTCCTCATTTTGAAGCAGGCAGTTGCCTGGAGCATACTTTGCTTATAGTGGTGCCAAAGCTCAACAGAACCAATCAAATCATGAAGGCATATATCAAGTCTTTGCTTGCATGATTTCTGCCTACTTCCTATTGACCAGAGCAAGTCACATTTTTTAACCCAATATCAATGAGCCTATGGTTAGTGGCAGGCCTATAAGCCTATGAGCCTATAAGTCATGTGGCAAAGGTTATAATATATTTATGAGATAAAATGAAAAATAAGAATAATAATGAATCCACCTATCCCATCCCATCTCTACCCACACCATTCTCTCTCCCTCATTCTCTATCTCTATAGTGAAATCACCAAATTTGAACTTTAACTTGTGTCTAAGTTCCTTTAATCACTCTCAAATATCTCAATGAGGCTGAAGAAAAAATTCTACTCCTTATCACTAGATGATGTCTTACTTCACTGAGAAAATAAAGACAATCAAAGAGAAATCCTATCTTTTACAGCATATAATTTACTGGTTTTTCTCCCCAGACATTGTGTGCTCTGCTTCCCTACTGAAGATGTTCTTTCTCTATGTTTCAAGGATATTGTACCTAATCAAACATTTACCATCCAAGAATGTAGCTCTTTCAGTTGTTAGTCTCTTTCCTGCACCATCAAAGTTTTCCTTTCTATTGAATCATTCTCAGATATATAAGCATTTTGTGACATGCTATAACATATCTCAGTATGTATGACATATTATTTAACATGTATTTATCTTCAACTGCATGACCATTGTTCCTTGCCCTTTTAAAGTAAATATCCTAAAAATATTACCACTTTTTCTTTTTCTAATTCTTTAGGTACTGATTTCTGCCCACCCACTAAAAGCACTCTTCTCGATATTAGCTATCACTTCCAGCTTGCCAAACACCATGGTCAATATCTCTAAGTTTCTTGAGCAACCTGTGAATTATATCATGATTCAATACTTTACAAATCATATTTTTTTTGATTTGAAGCATATAATCTCTCTAGGTTTTTTAATGAAAATGTGCTTTTGTTTTATAAATATAATTCTTTCTATATGCATACAATTTTTAATTACACATAAATTTAGAAATTGGGGATATTAAACTCTTCAAATTCTATCCCTACCCCTACTTGCTAAGTTTTGTTCCAGTTTCATTTTTATACTAAACTGCAACCACATATAAATATCTCTAAATACCCACATTTCCATTGCAGTGCCTTGCAGGTATCATAAGCATAACATGTTTAAAGTATGGCCTTTTATCCTCCTCTACCTCTATTATAACCCAGTTGTTCAGTCTACTATTCCTAGGGTTATATTGGACTCATTTACACTGCTGGGTCTCTTGTCTGATCCATCTGAAAATCTTTCTGGCCTGTTCTTCAAGCTAAACCCAGAATCTACTATATCTTCTCTCTTTCACCAATACCATTCTATACAAAATATCAGCATCCCTTTCCTAGGCAACTACCACCACCTCTTAACCTGTCTCTCCATTTCTACTTTGACTTTGTTATAGTCTGTTCTTCATAGAATACCCAGAGAAGCCCTCAAAAATATAAATTCAATCATATCATTTTCCAAAACAGTAAGTCTCCAATGGCTTTGTTACAGCTGCTACTGCTACATAGAAAATTATCACTAAAACCAATGTCTTTAAATGACCATTTTATTAAGCTGAAAGATTCTGTAGGTCAGAAATTCAAATAGGGCAAAGACTATGTGCTTTCATGATGCCCTAAATCGCAAGTGGTAATTTAATGTCTGGTGATTGGAATCACTAGAATATTCATTCAGTCACTTGGTATGATTGAATTGGTGTGACTGGTTACTGCCAACCAAAGGATATGTTCAAGTTCTTTTCATGTAGTTCAAGTTCTTTTCATTGCATCAGGAATACTTGCACAAGTACTTCAACAAGAAAGCAAAAAATGTATTTCATTTTATAACCTAATCACAGATATTACACAGCATCAATTCCACCATACTCTATTCATCAAAGTAGTAAAATCCATCCCAGAATCAAGATTCTACCTCTTGATGGAGGGGTGACAAGTCACATTTTGGATGAGGATTTGCCATAGATGACCTGTTTGTTGCTGACATTTGAAAATATTATCTTCCACCTTTCTCCAAACACACTTGAAATAAAACCGATAGCCTTAAATAGGTCAATTCAACAATAAGATATAATATTTACAAATATTTCTATATCCAAAAATAACACTTAAATACATAACACAAATATTAACAAACTTAACGAGAGAAATTGACAACTTTATAATAATAGTAAAGGACTTCAGTACATCATTCAGACTGAAAATAAATAAGTAAACATTGGATTTAAGCTAGACATTAGGCCAGATGGATTAAACAGACATTGCAGAACATTACATCCAAAATCAGCGGAATACATATTCTTCTCAAGGGTACATGGAGCATTCTCAACAGCAGATCATATGCTGATTATAAAATAAATCTCAGATGAAGTATCTTTTCTGACCAAATGGTATGAAACTAGAAAACAAAACAAAAGGAAGAAAGAAAGAAAGAAAGAAAGAAAGAAAGAAAGAAAGAAAGAAAGAAAGAAAGAAAGAAAGAAAGAAAGAAAGAAAGAAAGAAAGAAAGAAAGAAAGAAAGAGTGGAAGAACGGAAGGAAGGAAGGAAGGAAGGAAGGAAGGAAGGAAGGAAGGAAGGAAGGATGAAAAAAAGGAAGAAAGAAAGAAAGAAACCAGAAAGCAATTCCAAGGGGAAAATAAAGGAAAATACACAAATAAGTGATGATTAAATAGGCTACTGAACAGTCAACTGAGTCAAAGAAGAAATAAAAAGATAAATCAAAAATATCTCAATAAAAATAGAAATGCAATGCACCAAACATATAGTATATGCCAAAAGCAGTGGTAAGAGGTATATAGTAATATGTGCCTACATTATGGAACAAGAAATGTCCCAAATAAGCAACTTAATTTAACAACTTATGTAACCAGAAAAAGGAAAACAAATAGCCCAAAGTAGAAGTATGTAAATATAAACAAAAAACTAAGTTAGAATCCAAAAAGACAATAGGAAAAATCAATGAAACTACATAAACAAAATTAACAAATTTTCTTTGTTAGTCTTACCAAGAAAAAGTTCAGCTTTTCTATTACTACATGAGTCAGTCTAGGTAGATTGTATGTTTCTAGGAAAATATGCACTTCATCTAAGTTGTCCAACTTATTAGCACATAATTATTTATAGTCTCACTGTGTTATATAATTTATAACATCTCCCCTTTCAGTTCTAATGTTGAGTGACCCCAAATCAAAACCTGTGAGAATGAACAAATTCAATATAGTTATAGCTTACCAAATAGGTATTAACAATATTTTGCATTTCTTTATACTGATAGCAAATAATTAGGAGGATAAATTAATCTCAATTATTATTACAACAAAAGGAATAAAATACCTAGGAATGAATTTATCCAAGAAGGTAAAAGGCCTGAATGTAACAAGCTATGAGAAAATTATGACAAAAAAAATAAATGGAAAGACATTCCAACCCATGAATTAGAAGATTTAGCATTGCTAAAAAGTTCATAATACCAGAAGTGATTGATAGATTCAATGAATTATTGTTAATATCCTAGTGGTATTTTTCATAGACACAGCACAAATAATTTGAAAACATATGTATCCACAAAATGTCCCTAAGATCCATAGCAATCTTGGGAAAGAACAAAACTGGAGACCTATAATTTCTTATTTCAAGCTATATTACAAAGCTATACTGACCAAACAAGTATGATATTGGAAAACAAAAATGAACAATCAAAAATACATAGCTCAATAGAGGAGAACTGAGAGTTAAGAATTACATTTACCCACAGATGGTCAGTTTTTAAGGAGTCTAGAATACACAATGGGAAAAAGACAGCCACTTCAAAAAAATGGTGGTGGAAAAACTGAATAGTCAAAAATTGAATTTCAACTTACACTTTACACAAAAATTAACTTAAGTGGATTAAATTTTGAATATAAGACCTGAAATCATAAAACTCATAGGAGAAACTGTAAGGTATTAATTAGTTCCTTGACCTTGGTATAGGTTATATTTTTTTCAATTAAATACCAAAAGCAAAGGTAACAAAAGCAAAAATTTAGGCTGGAACTACATTAAATTTGAAAAATTTCTATTCATCAAAGAAAATTATCAACAAAATGAGAATGCAACTAACCAAATGAGATGATACTCGAAAATCATATATCTAATATTTGAAAATCATATAGTTAATAAAGGGTTAATGTACAAAGTATATAATAAATTCAAATATCTCAATAGGAAAAAAGTCATTCTAGTAAAATAGACAGAAGAACTTGATAAACATTTTTCTAGAACAAAATAATACAATGGCATTCTTTCCTATGAAGGTACTCAACATAAATCATCAAAGAGATACTAATCAAAATCATAATGAAATATAAACTATTAGAATGATTGCTACCAAAAAAATGAGAAATAGCAGGTTCTTTCAAAGATATGTGGAAAAGGAAATCTTGCATATGCTTGGTTGGAATGTAAATTGGGACAGTTATTATAGAAAAGCGTAGACTATCAATGTTTTGGTGATGAGTGTGACATAGTAAAAATACATAAAGGGAATATTCTCTAACACACAAATAACAATGCACACCAATATTGTCACAAATAAATAAATAGTAAGGAAGGCAGGAAAAGTATGAAGTTTCCTCATAAGATTAAATACAGCACAACAATAGAAGCCAGGAATACTGGTTCAGTAATTTTTATCTGAAGGAAATGAAACCACTATCTCAAAAAAATATCTGCACCTTTATGTCCATTGCAGCACTATTTATAATAGACAAGATATGGAAGCAACCTAGCTATCCATCAATTGATGAAGGGATAAAAACAGAAAAAGATAAATACTGCATAATGTTACTCATATATGAAACTGAAAAACAAAATGAAAACAAATTTCACATGAAGTATAGATGGGTGGTTGCCAAGGGTGTGGGATTGGGAAGGAGGAAAATATATGAAGAGATCAAAAAGTACACATTCTAGTTATAATATAAACTAACTCTTGACATGTAGCATGCAACATGCTGACTCCAGTTAATAGTTCTATATTATATATTTGAAAGTAGGTGAAAAATCAATAAAAAAGACCAATTTAAAAAGAGGCTAAAAGATTAACTCTAATAATGAGAAAGTAGATTTTTAGGGATAGGAAAGATGTGAGAGTGGGAGATAATGATAGCTACTAAAGTGTAGAGAAATTCTTTGTGATATAATGAAAATGTTCTATAGCTAGATAGTGGTGATAGGTATATAACTAATTTAATATACTATAAACCACTGAACTATACACTTTAAATGTTGAAATTTTGTGGACTTAATTTTATTTCAATTTCTTTAATCAAGTGTACATTTTATACTAAAAATTTATCTCAATTTGATACTCAGCTGTCATTTGTAACTTTCAAATATTGTGTTAGATAGTACAATTGTAGACTTTTGCTATCCTCATCAGAGGTGGTTTTAAAGACTATTAGAATTCTCAACACTTGGAAGTCAGTCAGAAACGTTAAATCTCAAACTTCAATCCAGATGTACGGTAACATAATTTGCATTTTAACAAGTTCCTCAGATGATTTTGATGAAACACCCAAGTTCAAGAAGCTCTGATTGTGATGTTACTGGTAGTTGACCTGCTGCGTAACTATGACTATTCAGCTAAAAGGAAATCATTCTTTAGTTAGGTCAAAATTGTTTAACATCACCCAATCAACATTTCAATTCTTTTCTATTCACCTCTAACCCCACATGTCAGAATCTAATCTTGTGATATGCCTCTAATTGCTCCTTAGATTTTAGTCCACTACTAGCTAAGTATACCAGTTCCAGATTATTTCAAGCTCAGGGTCATTACCAAATTTAATGACAGCCTCTTTGTAACTTACTCTACTAAGAATGATAGATTGGAAAACCACCCACTCTGCTTACCCAGAAAGTTTTCTCTAATAGCGAGGAGACAGGAACAGTAGACATTTCCTATGTTAATAGGAATAATGCTTGTTAATTCCGCAAAAAAATTTATGACACTACACTTCTACTTTCTCCCAACATAAGAACCACAAAAATAAATAAATAAATAAATAAATAAATAAATAAATAAATAAATAAATAAATAAAAGAAAAGGTGGAAGTACAGTGGGAGCATAACATATTTGTTTTTTTTATTTTAGTTTTGACTTGTAATTTCATTGTACACTTCATCAAAAACTATTTTGTGTTTTTTTATATTCTATAAGTGAGTCAAAATAGTGTTTAAATAAACAATAAAATTTGTTTTAAAAAAATAAAATTGTATTCTATTTTCTGGTTAATCTTGTGATATGCCTCTAATTGCTCCTTAGATTTTAGTCCACTACTAGCATATAATTATTATTATATATATGTGCTAAATTTTCTTTAGTCATCCCTTAGTGTGTATTTAGGTTGATTCCATATGTTGGTTATTGTAACTACCACTACAATAATGTAGGTGTGCTTAAAGCTTTTTGTATTAATATTTTCAGAATCTTCAGATAAATGCCTAAAAATTGTATTCTGATCACGTGGTATTTCTATTTTTTTTGTTTAGTTTTATTTTTAAAGGAAATTCCATGCTGTTTTCTCTGTTTTCTATAGAGAATGAATCGATTTATATTCCGCCAACAGAGACACAAAAAAATAAACTTCAGACTCTTGGGAAAAAGTTTGATTACCAGAGGAGAGCAGTTACGGAAAAGGGCAGAAAGGGTAAAGGGATGGAGGATAGGGGGGGATGAGTATTATGATACTGTTGTTGCACTTGAACTTTGGTCCTAGGTGAGACATGAACACCTGTCCAGGGCGAAGCTGTACTCCTGAAATTATATAGTATTATAATGAATAAGTTAATAAAATTTGGCAAAACCCAAAGTAAAGAACTTTATGATGCATTTTAATATGTATTGGTAAGCCAGGTGTCCTTTAGAGGTAGAATAGAAAAAGCTTTTTTTCCTGTTACTATGAAGTAGGATATTTCAAACAAATAAGCATAATTGATGTTTACAACACTGAGAAGTTTCCTTTTATAACGTATATCCTGTAATCACTTTATTTATATTAACATTTGTGTCTTTATTTTTACCTGTGAAGTATAGGCTATTAATATTATATTAAAATTACAGTTTTAATTTAACACCTTGACACTTAACAAGTCTTTTTCCCCTGTGTATTGATGTATTTAAAATAAAAATATCTCGTAAGTACTATAACTTTGTTCATTCTTTATCCATATATGGAGGATTTTCTTTATAAAATGAACTTTGCTGAATGGAATAGAGAAAAATATATGAAACATGTGCCCTGTCTTCCAAGGTATGCAATATATTAGGAACATACACTTAATGAAATGGAGTCAAAAATGGTAGGAGGAAACAAGGTATTCAAGAAAGATTTTAATGCTCTATAACAGTGAAGGAGAAATAAGTCACTCAGACACAGGGAAAGAATGGATGACAGAGAATTTGCTGGGAGAAAATAGGTTTTGAGCAAAAATTTGGGGATGGGAAGAATTTGGAAATAAGATGTCACTGGGATACTGCATTCTATGGAAAGAGAAGATATTTTTTAAAAGCACTAGAAGAAAAAAATTAAAATTTTAATTAACTTTTATCAGAGAATAACTTTATTAACATTTTCTTGCAGAGGTTGTGAACACATCAATTTCATATCCTGTAGAATAAAAAAAAAGAGAAAATAGAGTTGAATTGTAAGAAAAAATTCCTTTCCACTGAAACAGCTGGGTAAGGAGACACAATTAGTAATTTTATTTTTAGTCTGTGAAATATTCTTCTAGCATCAAGCAACCTACTGGCCAATTAAATATAATTAGATGGCTTTTACACATTTTCACTTTATTTTGCAGTTGAACTCTTTAGGTGATCAGTATTGATTAATTAAATTGATATTAAAGTCATACCTACAATAGATGTTTTAAAAAGTTCAATCTTAAGAGAGTCTTAATATTGGTTTTCTTTTGTTTCTTAGTTAAGTTAGAAAAGGATATGATGTTATTTATCAAGAGAAAATGTGACTGCATATCTTTTTAATGAAAAAAATGTGTTCTTAGAAAAGAAAAACAGAAATTTAGGAAAGTAGTTGTAACTTTTAGGTTCCCATCAGAGTCCTGCTACTGTGTCAGGCTACTGACATATTCACTGGAGAATTTTCTAGACATCCAAGCATCTTTTATGCATCTTCCAGAAGAAACTAACATTTGATTAAGACAAAAATGAGGAACTAGAGAAACAAACCTTTTCTATTTTAATAGGCATGCACATAATGCATATTTCATTAGTTTTTTTTCTCATAAAAATAACATAATGCTGATATGAGTTGATTTTTCTCAACTCACCAAATGCATTTATCTTGTTTGCTCCCATAATGTCAGATATTATTTTTACCAAATGATTTTGAAAACAGAATGTGTTTGGTTAACCACTTGGACAGCTGTGGGTTCTTTCCTTTCCTTTCCAATTAATGAATAAGCACTTCCTTGCAGAAAGAATGGAACTGAAGTTAACACATTCGACAATGTAAAAATCCCAAATTAAAACAAGTATCTAAGAGGGAAGAAAAATACCCTCAAGAAATATACTAATGCATCGGAGGTTGAGGCAGTCATTTCTGCACCTGTTTTCAGAAGGGAAAATTCCAGGTCATATACAACTAATAAATTTCTCTTTTCAAGTTGATTGTTTCTAAATGTAGCTCAACATAATTGATCATCACAGTCTGTGCTTTTCTTTCCAAAAAAAACGCAAAAATCTGTGTCAGTTTTGTTTTGCATGTATAGTCACAGCCACTCTGAATATGTATGCATCTTTCTTCTTAAAAGTTTTATTTGTGAAGATAATGATTAACTATCTCTCCCCTTCCAGTCACTGAAACTATCTAGCTACTATCATTTCTTGTGATTATCCCCCTCCTGCCACTAAACAGACCTATTAACTATCATTTCTTGGTTATTTTCAGGAGACTTAGAGCAAATCCTCTCTGTTTAATTATATGGCAAGCTCAGCAATATTTTCAAGGTCATCTTCACTGTGTTTCTTTGGGATAAATTGAAGACTCTTCAACTTTGCAAAATGCTGCATCCACAAAAAGAAGAAATGTCAAAAAGGAAACTACCTTATTTGTCTTCAACTTTGGTTAGTTTTAAAGGCCATCTGTTGGCAGTTTGAAAGATGTTATCAATAAATGAGAAGTTCCAGGCACTACTCTGAAACAAGCTGGAGGCCCAGAACTTTTAATAGTTATGGGGCATGACCTCCAATTGGCAATGATCTCTTATTTTACACAAAGCTATTTTGGGGCAAATGCTGATTGCCTGAGGAGCCAGGAGTACATTAAGTTCTGGGTTCAATATTGTACTGGTGATATATGGGGATTTCATCTTCACGGGATAAACATCTCTGTTGATCACCAATGAACCACTCAGTATTCACTAAAAATGATAAAGATACCAAGCCATTTTAAGCCCCCAACAACAACCAGAGGTAGTAGCATCCAAGAAAATAATCATATCACTTGTAAAAACATTGCCTGTTAGAAATGTCTGAAAGTACAAATTTCTTTTTTTTTAATATTTTTTTATTTTTTGTGGGAAGAAAACAAGTTATATACAGATAGGTAAACATATTATAATACCATAATTACAAAATTATAGCCATGCAAAATAATATGCCATTTACTGATGTGTGATTTAAAAGTTTCAAATACCACAGAAATGACAAACAGCAAGTCCAGTATACTGATTATATACTGGACTTCTGGGAATGTGTAATAGGGAATAGGATAGAAGAGATATCCACAGAGAATGTCAACTATCTCTGTGATGGCTGTTTTTATTTAATTTAATTTTTTTTAATTTTGCATACATAATTGTATATTTGTATTTATATTACATTTTTGTGTACCCCAGGGCTCTCCAACTTCTCTAACACTTGTTAGCATTCTACTCTTTTGTGCCCTTAGCCTACCCTGTCTTCTTCCCCCTCTTCCTCTCTCACTCCATTGTTTGTTTGTTTATCCCATTGGTTGTTTCTAATTTTTCTTACTCATCTGTTTGTCTTTCCCTATCCCATCATATAAGTGACACAATCCTGTATTTCTCTTTTTCTTTTTGGCTTATTTCTGCTAATATGAGTCTTTCTAGTTCTATCAATGTTGCTGCGAATGACATATGTTTGTCTTCCTTGATTGATGTGTAGTATTCCATTGTGTACATATACCAATTTTTTTCATCCAATCATCAGTTTTAGGGCATTTGGTTTGTTTCCAAATCTTGGCAATTGTAAGCAGAGTTGCAATAAATAGGTGTCCTTTTGAATTACTATTTTCATGTGCTCTGGGTAGATTCCCAGTAGTGGAATTGCTGGGTCAAATGGTAATTCCACTTTCAATTGTTTGAGGGTCCTCCACACTGTCTTCTATAGTGGCTGGACCAGTTTTCACTCCCACCAGCAGTGTAAGAGTTCCTTTTTCTCCACATCCACGCCAATACTTGCTATTGTCCATTTTATTTATATGGGCCATTCTTACTGGTGTAAGATGGTATCTCAGTGTGGTTTTAATTTGCACTTCTGATAATTAGTGATGTGGAGCATTCTTTCATATGCCTATTAGCCATCTGTCTCTCCATGTTGGTGAAGTGTCTTTTCAGTTCTCCCCATTTTTTGACTGGGTTTTTTTGCTTTGTTTTTGTTGAACTGTAGGAGAGCTTCACAAAAACAAACAAACAGACCAATGGATCAGAATTGAATACCCAGAAATAAAACCACACAAATACGGTCAATTAGTCTTTGACAAAGGGGCAAAAAGTATACTCTGGAACAAGGATAGCCTCTTCAGTAAATGGATCAGAAAAACTGGATCAAGACATGTAAAAACAAAATGGACCAGGACAACACCCTTACACCTTGTACAAAAATCAACTCAAAATGAATAAAGGACTTGGAAGTGAGACCTGCAACCATAACAAACATAGAGGAAACCTGGGCAAAACCCTTCAAGAATTTCACCTCAGAAATCCACTTTGGGAAACAACTATGGCTGGCAAAAAAATGAAGAAAAACATAAAGAGCTGGGAATATATCAAACTGAAAAGTTCCTGTACAGCAAAAGAGACAATAAACAAAATAAAAGGAAACCCAACCAACTGGGAGAAAATATTTGCCCTCCAAACAAGTGACAAGGATCTGATAACAAAGATCCACAAAGAAAGTTCAAATTTCACAGCCATAGAAGGGAAAGAAAAGTTATACATGAAGGAGAACGTGTGTTCAGAAGGGGTATTTTAAGAATAATCTGAGTGACTACTTACTTCTTTAAGATGAGAGATGAAAGTTTGGAGGATGCATCCTAAATATTTAATTAAGGAAGGATCTGTGAAAAGGATTAAAACTTCTATTCAATCACAGAATATGTTCCAAGTTTGTTAAAAGCATAAGAGATGGGTTCAGAAAATCAATATGAATTCCCCAGAGTCCTGCCCTTCAGAGAGAACAGTACAGTTTTTTGAGATGTTTCTCTTCCATCCTTTTCTAGATGTGCACTTTCTTATGAGGCTCATATGAATGTGATAATTCCTTTCTCAGTAACCTGAGACTAGACCAATGAGTAAGTGAAGTCTAAACAGACTATTTAGAACTTAGTTGGGTAAGAATATGAATATCGTAGCACCCCATGAAGTGTTCCCATTTGATATAGGAAAAATACTGTGTCCATTGACAGAGTGAAAAATGCTTAGGAAAAAAAAAAAAAACATAGCTGATGATTGATTCATCTTAAAATAGACTATCTGAATTTTTCATTTGAAACTTTTTAGGTCACTGATTTTTTTTTTTTACTGTGCTCTTGTTTAGTCTAATCAAACAAAAGAGAATTTGCTGAAGTCCTTGATTTCTACATGATAGAGTTCTGGCTCGCCTCAGTGATGAAGTGCATACCTTAAAGAGAAATTCTCACAGAGGACCACTTGATGTTAGGAACAAAATCTGTGCGTTTACACATGTGCATTCTGGACTTTGTTGAATTTGATCATAAAATCAAATATTTTGAAATTTTGCCTTTATTTTCTTAGTCTTCTCCCAAATATTATTCTGCACAGTTTCCATTCTGATCAAAATACAGAAACTTAAATGGAAACAAAAATGAATCATTCATTCATTCAATATATTTACTACTATTTATCATACTGTTCTAGGCATATGAAGTGTGTTAGTGATCAAAAATTGAGACATCTTCCCTCACACGATTACTTTCTAGTAGGTTAAAAAGTAATAATAGGGCCAGGCACGGTGGCACGTGCCTTTAATTGTAGCCTGGACTAGGCATTGCTAAGCAATTCCAGGACTAGGAATTGCTTGAGTCCTCAGGATCGAGACCCCACCTGAGTCAACATAGCAAGACTTAGTGCCAAAAAAATAGCTTGGCATGGTGGCGCACACCTGTAATTCCAGCTACCTGGGAAGCTGAGGTTCAGAGATCGCTTGAGTCCATGGTACCCCAGGCAAAAATAGTGAGACTCGTTTCAAAAAAAAAAAAAAGTGATACTAAAATATAAATTAATTCATTGATGAATAGTATTATCATTGTATACAGGGAAAAGTTAAGTTTTATTTTCAAAAGAAAAGTAGCATAGAAAGTAGCATAGAAGAAATAGGGTTGAATATTTAAATAAAATTCCAAACACAAAGGAGGTTTTTGAGTCAAATCTAAAAGATGGTAACAGAGGAAGCTTTGTGATTATCTTGAGGACTAGCTTCAGAGCAGAGGGAGTAGCCAGTACAAGTTCCCACTGCAGAAGTTTGTGATTGATGAACAGTTAAGGGGGTCAGAGTGCTAGGAATGGATTGAATAAACGGAAAATACCAGAAAGATAATGACAGATGGATGAACATCATTGTATACCCCCACATTCTCCCATGACCTTGTCACCCATTATCATCTTAATCTCTTGTCCTCATCCCTCTACCTTTTCACCCTCTCTCCCCTTCCTTGTTTTGTGCTTTAGTTCTGCTGTCAGTTTGTCAGTTTTAACTTTTTCTTGTCCTTTTGTTTGTTTGGTCTCCCTATATCCCACCTATAGATGAGACCTTCCAGGATTCCCCTTTTCCTTTCTGACTTATTTCCACTAACATAATTTTATAGGTCTATTTTAGCCCTACTTTAACTCTGAAGGAAATGAGAGCCAGTCATTATCTGAATAATTTGCACACAAAAAGAATTCTTCTGGGGATTTTGTTGAGAATTAGTTGTATGGGGAGGTGGGAGCTAATAGATATTTCACCCAAATCCATGCAAAAGATAAAGATAGCCCATGTTAAGTGAAACAATGAGACAATGAATAGGAATACTCAGATTATGACTATAATTTCAGTTTGGAAACTAGGACTGATTTTCTGATTGACTGAAGGGAGAGTATTGGAAAACAAGAACAGTTAAGGATGCCTTCAAGGATTTTGGTCTGGGTGGTTGGCAGGATGGAGATGTCATCAACTAAATTGGAAAAGAGCTACTAAAAACCAGTTTTAAAGTTGGTGCAGAGTACCTTACTGAGACCCCCCTAAGTTCACTATTAGATCATACTGTAGAAGAGCACATAAATGTGGCAAAGAATAAAAGGGCACATAAATGTGTCAAAGGATAAAAAGAACTATTATCAGATGAAAGGATAAAAGATGCTGAACTTAAAATCAGTAGATGCCCATTCTAAATAAGACTATTATTGAGAATGAAATATAAGAAGAAATCTTGTCCTGCCTTCAGGATTTTGAACTGATAGAAAATAAGTGTGCTAACATATGTGGATATGATTTATACATTGCAAAAAATTCCTCAGTTCTCCACCCTCTTCTGAATTATCTTCTTTGTAATGTGGTTTTGCATTTCCTTCCAGAGGTAGAATTCTTGGTTCCTGCTCTGGCTGTGATTTTTTTTTTAATGTAGCAGAAATGACAATGTACCCATTTCAAATCTCAGTTTCAAAATGTTTTACACACCTCCCTTCTTCTCAGAACCCTGCTCATTACTCACATTAACAAGCCTGGGCTAAATCTGTTAGACCATAAGAAACTATATGGAAGACAGGCCAATTGCTCCAGCCAAAGCTACATTGGCCCATCAAAATTTGTTGAGTATCTGACATGTGAGAGTACCAGGCAAAGAAGCATAGGCCAGGTATAGGGTCCCATCATAACCCCCTCAATAAAGTCCCTCTACTCCCTAGGAAGTTTCAGTTACTCATTATTTCTGGTATTTCAAGTTCCTTTATGTAATTCAATCTCATGGCACATCATTTTCGCTATTAATTAAATGAATGATCCTCTGGCTAGATCATCAGAGCCATGACAAAAGGGATTGCATCTTGCTTTTCCTGATCCCAGTATTTAAATACAAGGCCTGGAGTAGAGTAAGCACTCTGTGATTAATGGATGAATAAATCGATGCCAACATGAGAACAATGGTCTTCGTTGGGAAAGAACAAAGTCATTTATTCAGTTTCTGCTTTCTATTTAAATAAGACAATAATGGTAAAGTTGTATCTCTGAAATATCCTGTGAAAGCAATCTGTTTACTCATAAGCTTTTTAGCTAAAATGCTGCACTTCTATTTCACTGAGAAAGGGCATGCAAGCAATTAAAAGAGGACAATAAGAGGCTCTTTTGCAGGCAAATGTTGACTCAATACTGGGGCTCCCTGGTGGCAGCCTCTGGATTCCATTATGTCCAAAAGGAAAGGTAGAAATTAATGGTTAAAGAAGATTCTGATTTAAAGCACTGAGGTCAGATTCAACTTTGCCTCTTAAATTGCTTTAGATGCAATGACCTTGCTCTTTGCAATTCTTTCGACCAGTTCTCCAATTTCACATATTTGCCATCTTTTAGAAGAGAGATCAAAATTTGGGGAAATTTTTTTATTGAAGTATGACATAGATACTGAAGAGTGAAAAAATATGATTAATAATTAGTCATAAGTTAATTTTTCAAGCAAGCATATCCATATAAGCAGCACCCAGATCAAGAAGAACCTCACCAACACACTTTGTTGTGCTCCCTTCAGCCATTACTCTCCTAAAAAATATTGACCAGCTGTCTAACATCATAGACTGGTTCAAGCTGCATAGGGATAAGAGTACCCATAAGGGACACTTGTATCTGATCTTTCACTCAATAATATGTTCATGAAATTCATCTATGATAATTTGTGTAGTTGTAGATTGTTGAGTGTCACTAAGTCATAACCCATTGCAAGGATATACCACAACAGATTTATCATTCTACTATTTATTGATGGTATTGGGTTATTTTCAGTTTGAGGGTTATTAAAAATAATGGTGGTGCTATAAAAATCTTGTTCATGTTACCTGTGAGCAGAGTACCTTGTTCATGTTACCTGTGAGCACTTCTACTGAATGCTTAGGTGGAAAAAATAATGATTTTTTATATGTATATAACACAAACATAGGTATATATATATATATATACACACACACATATATATACACATATGTATAAACTGTAGATTATTTGCTTAAGTGATAATACTTGAATCTGAACTTTTATAATTCAGGATTTCACTGCACAGATTGACCAGTGCATTCCTGCTAATAGACCCAGCCAGGGTCACCAAGTATGTAAAGTGCATAATGGCTCATTCAGTTTCTATAACTAAAGATAAATTGATGAATATAAAGGATGAGATCATATGTTGGGGAAGAATATTCACTATAAACAATGAACCTTGGCTTGATCAGGTAGAATCAATTCATATTTCCCTTCACTTTTTCTTTGCTAAAAATATTCAGTCTAAGTACTGACTTTTTTTTTTTACAATAGATAACTACAAACCAATGCAAATATATAGTCTTGAGCCTTATTACATTAGAAGGAAACAGTATCCTATCAATGAGAATCAGACTCTCAGGAAATTGATTGTTAAATTTTCATGGGAATCAAGAGTAAAAGCAATCTATGGAAAGGGGTTTATAGGTATTTTTAAATTTCTGTTTTTTCTGTGATAGCATAAATTACATGGAGTCCTGGATTGTAACTATCCAGTTCACTGCTGATACCTAGACATCCTGACAGGTATGTCAAATTCAAAAAACATTTTTTACCTAATTGTTCATGATATTCATCAAAGTATGACAACATGCATCTTTAAAGATTTAGTGGGTATTGTATAGAAGTGGGTAAGTTGCTCAATGAGGCAAGCAGGGTATGTGTGTATGCGCATGTACACATGCAAGCACAAATATGTTAGTTTGGATAATGGACAAACTCTCATCTTATGACTTTACTGACTGAATTAGAAAGGTGACTCTCGCTAGTACTATTTTTCCAATGACCTGATCCAAACCAATATGAATTTGCACAGCATATAAATTGAATGACTGGAGTCATAACTCAATCCAGAGTGAAACTGAGAAAATACAACTGGATGACAAGTGGGTCAATTCCACGTACAAATAAATAATAAGTGATTTTTCCACTATTCATTAGATATAGTATGTAAATTAGCTAGAGTCTCTAACTCCTACAACAGTGTCACTATCAAGCATCCCTTCTATCATTCATTCATAATTACCTGGCTGGGGAGATGCCATAACTGCAAAGGTGGTTTCCCCGGAACAAGGAGGCCCTCATTTAACTATTCCCATCACTGAACAGAAAATGAGAGCACAGAAGTGACTATATAAAACCACCTAGTTAGTAATGGTAGTTGAATGCAAACCTTCGTCCACCTGACTTAAACCTCTTGCCATTTCTGGCATATCTCTATACCCAGGTGTAGCGCAACTATCCTGTTTGTAATGCCAATTGTACAGCAAGAATATCAAATCTGGATAGATGATGTACTTGTTTTAGCTTTTACCAGGTAGGTAAGCCCCCCAGCCCCTCAGAAATCTTTGACCTCTTTCTCTGGCCTCTTTCTACCTCTGGTGTCTTCTCTCTTTGTGTTCTCCTTTCTTGTGCTCTCCTCTCATGCTCTCTCACTCTGGAGTGACACTGTCCTTTTATCTTTCCTCCCAGACCCAGGTGAGTTCACTCACATACCTGCACACTCATGTGGCCGGGCACATACAATCGTGGGGAGGATGCAGTACCACAGTTGCTAGTCATAGAGTCTACTGAAGGAAAAAGACTGACCAACTCTATTTACCCTAGACCAGGGATATTTATTTAATTTCAAGATGGAAAAATAAATTTAAAAATAATACAGCATAACATAATGTCTAGACTCCTGAAATTGAGAGTATATGAAAGGTGTGACACAAGGCTTCTCCTTGGTGAACAAGTCACTTCTATCCCTTTGTGGTTCAATGACAACATGCATTACCTTTAATGCAGAACCTCAGATGATGATGTCACATAAGCCCACTGGTCTGTGCTATGTGTGGTTTTCTTAACCAGATACTAAAAGAACAAATTTCATTATTGGTATCTTTATTTGAAAATCACTCTGCATATAGACCTCTGGGGAAATGCTGCTCCATCTTTCAATGGCAAATTTGCATTTTTACACATAGAAAAAGTTTTTTGTGTGTGATTTGCTTTTCAATGAGAGCTCTCAAAGGCCCCTTCTGTATTTTAAGTTTTAAAATGCTATGATTCTACATCTCATCAAATATAATAGAAAAGTTCAAGTTTAATATATCTTACAAAAATTGCCTTCCTGTAGATTATGCCCTTTAGCTATCATTTCAAATTGTAATTTGCAGTTTTGAAATTCTCCCATAAAAGAAGATGTTTTCTTTAGTCAAAATAGAAGTAACTTGATTTTTATTGTCTGACTAAATTGATCCACTTTTTCTCTTCTTTTGTTTGAAGGACTTGTCATGAATTTGTAGATTTATCCATTTTCCAGGGAAATAAATGTATTTTTTTGATCTCAGAAAATGAAAGAAACGTGATTTTAACATACAGTTAGGTAATTGCAGCTTTATTATTGAATCCAGTTTATATACAAGTGACAAAAGATATTAATTGGTTTAGGTTGTTTTCAATAGAACCAACCTGTGTCTTGGAATATATAATCAATATGAAGCTCTGAAGACACTGAAATAAGGTAAGAGAGGTCTCTTCCCTTAAAGAGTTTACAGCTGAGCAGGTTATTTTTGAATGCTAGTTAGAGAAAGTAAAGGGTCTGGGGTGATAGACTTAGAGTTAGTAAAATGAGTACTTCGGAGAATGCCAATGTTGCCTGCGGCTTTTCCATTAACTTTGTTCAAAGACTGTGCTCAAAAATTATGTTGAAAGAGTACCTATCCTTAGTGATAGTTACCTAAAAACAGCTTTATTTCATCCAGACTTTTAGTGAGCTCTTGAAAACCCGAAAATTATGGATGTCTCAGGTGCCTTTTCCTCAGATCATTTCTTCTCAGATCAATGCCAAAAGCATTCTGGAATGAAAAGCCAAAGTTTTTCCTGTGATATTGCAAAATCCATGAAAAATCACTTTTAAGAAGTACTTAAATGGTAACTCCAAAGATATCAAAATTATTTACAGTTGAAGAAAAGTGGCAGAAAGAAAATTCATAAAGCTCAATGTAAATGATAGGCAATTAAATTAAGTAGATAAATATATTAGTCAGACATAATTCATAGTTCATTTTAAAATTCACCCAAAGAAAGTAACAATGTGAGAATCCCTGCTGATTTTGCTCACTTATATCAAAGCATTTTTCTGTTGAGTTACAGAAGAATGTTAAATGAGACTAACTTATATAAGACTTGAAATAGGCACACTTAAATTTTAAAATTATTGCTTCATAGGTATATGTATCAATTCAGACTGACATGACAAAATGCCAGGATAGTGGTTCAAACAACAAACATTTATTTTCTCAGGCTAACAGTCCGAAATCACAGTTCCAACGGGATTTCTTTCCTGTAAGACCACTTCCTAACTCCTAAGTGACTGCCTTCTACTGTCTTCACCTAGCTATTCCTCTGTGCACGTGTACCACTAGCATCACTTCCTCTTCTTCTAAGCTCAACAGTTCTATTGGATAATGACCACACTTTCATGCCTTCATTTTAACTCAATTATTTCCTTAAATATCCTATCTCCAAATATAGTCACATTGAGTTTAGTACTTTAACATGAGAATTTGGAGGAGACACAAGGCAACCCATAAAAGTAGGATGCGCTGTAAACCTCAACACAGCAATCTCTAATATCTTAGAAATTTAACTTCATATATAACCTGAAATACTTATGCTCAGAGCCTTTAGAAAGAACACTTTTCAATAAAATGTTGATCCAAAAGGTGAGCCCCATCTCATGTACTGGCATTATTTTAATTGGAATGGGAGCTTCTTGCTGGCTAATCTTCTGGATAATTCTGAATAATCCATTAAGAATTGTTTTAATTCATATATGGAGATGATTGATTTTTTTACATCATCGTTCAATGCATAAAATTCACCCAAATTGTCCCAACTACGGCTACTTTTTAACTAAAACAATTCTACTTGACCAAAACTTTTTTTTTTTAATGAAAGTCCACAGAGGTCATTATCAGCATCTCAGCTTGTGAAAGTAACCCTCTTTTCCCAACCTGAGTGAATGAGTAGAAAGCAGTTGGTACTTTGGCTCCCATACACCAAGTTATCACACTAGTAGCCTGCAGAATCAGGCTTCGTGAGCACTTTTGTGCCTTCCCCTGCAGAAAATTTTCCATTCTTTCAGTTTTCTCATGATTTTTAGAATCTAGCAACATCCTAATAGTTAGAAGTGCCTTCTAGAATTACTTTACCATATTCCCTTGATGTTTGTTATTGATGTTGATGTATGTGCCTTCTTTGCACACTCTAAATTGGTTGTTTATTTTGAGGACACATTAAGATAGTCGTTCTATAGATGCATGAGACATGTACTTGTATGATAATAACATTTTGGGTAAAAAATGATCATAGTTTTGCTTCTGGTTTTGCTAAATACTAGGTATGTGCCCTTGGGAAGACAGACTCCCTTTTTTTAGCTTACTTTGCTCATCCATTAAATGGAGAAAACAAAAGCAGCCTTGAAGAATTGCTGTAAACACAATATATAAAAATATACTGCATTGTTAAGGCCAAAAGATGGACTCATAAATAAGAATTATTGCGGTGTGTTCAATTATTATCATCATGTAGCTACTAAAGCAGTCATATTTATAGCAATAATTCAGATTGCCCTGATCAGAAAGGAAGGTATACTATAGCTCTTCAAGTTTCTCCCCTGGGTCTCTGACAGTTATTTCCAGAATTCCCTAGAAGGGATCTCACTTGAATTGATACATCACTCCTTCTAGTCTTTTCTGCTAATCCCCCTGGTTGATGACTCCCATTATTTTGTACAATTCACTGATATGTGTCCTGGCTGGGCAACCTACCTGCTGAACTTCCAAACTTCAAACCACAGTCATTCATTCACTAATTCACTATCCCTGGAGTTGCCATCATCTGAAAAAAGGAAGTAAACACTTCTCTTCCAAACCTAGCCACATGGTACCTGTGCAGAACACCTCAGTTAGGTCAATTCCGTGGTTTATTCCTTTTTTGATAGGCATCTTTGTAGTATGTCACCTTTTCTGATTCTCAAGAAACAAAAATAAAATCAAAAGGACATTGTTCAAATTGAATCTTAGCAGCACTACCCACTGTTTTGTCAGATCTTCCTCTTTCTGTCTGAACTTTAGTGGCATCCGAAAGTGGGACTTGCACTTCACTGGTAAATATGATACTCAATACTGCTCATTTACTCTTTAAAACTAGTGGATCTATCACCACATATTTTAGATCAATTTCCCATGAATTACCAAGAGCTGTTATATCAGATACGTTTTTGTTCTTCCAAAGTTAAGATATTCTTGTTCTCTGTTCTGTTTCAAAAGGACACATCTGTCCAATTTCCTTGCAGGAATCATACTGCTCAGTTCAAATTTTTCTACCCTATATAGGAAGGGGAATTGCATTCCATTTATAAGACGTAGGTAAAATGATATAATACAGGTAGCTTCTAATTTCCTCCTATCTATCTTACTTCTAATTAAGATAAGCTCCCATTAGCAACTTGGCTATGAACAGCCACAATCCCCAGAGATAGGGGTAAGAAAGAAAATGAGAAATGGCATTTTCCCACTCAGATTTTTTAAAGTAAAATATCGTTTTACTTTAAAAAGATTAAATTGAAGAACAGAGGCACCATAAGTACAATTTAGTACCTTTATTATTATACTAAATTCCTTTCCTGTCACAGTTTGATCTGATCCTAGTTTTACTTCCAGACTTGAGTAGATTCTCTCCATCTGCAGTGTGCTGGGTTTTGAAGCTCTCTGCCCTGGTTACTAGTTATTGTATTAAATCTTTGAAAATACAACTGAAATACTGTGCTGCAAATACTGAAACAGAAGAGAGAATCTTCTCGTGGAGAAAAGAGAATAATGATAATAGTAACAAAGACTCATATACTTATCTGCTTATAATAGTTAAAATGTTTTTTATTGATTATATATATGCATATATAAATATGTTTTACATCATTGTAACCCTGAGGTATAATACTTACAATGTATGTTTCCAAGTTTTCTAAGAACTTTATACTCATTAAGTCATCAATTGATCAAGCACAAAGATTAACAACATGATTGTTTTTCTCCTAGAAGCCTGAGTTCAATTAGGATTGTCTAGCTGAAGTGGTGGAGCATGGACCGCAATGAAAATCCAATCAGATTTAACCACTCCAGAACTCTGCAGTTTAACCAGAGCCACAAACCAAGAAAAATAAAAGATCTAGTCAAAAAAAATAATTAATCTCACTTTAAAACAGTTGAGTGTATGTCATTTTTATCTGGAAATATTTCTATTTTCTTCTCCCCAGTCCAAGCCAAGAAATACTCTCAAACTCCTAGTTAAGAGACAACATGAATCTCTTTGGAACTCCACTTAAAACTCCATCTTCAATTGGGAAAAAGAAATAACATTAGCCCGAAAACTCTGTGTTATTTCTATCTGATTTAACCTAAAACTCAGATGAGGGGACAAAGTTTTTTTCTATAAGACATTATTAAAAATAGAAACAATCTACACATCACAGCTGCTTAAAACTGTAATTTCAGTTAAGGCAAACCAGAGACTGGACAAAAATATTAAAAAAAGATTAGGAGAATAGATTGCACAAGAAAATTTGAAAAGTTCTTACTGATCCCTAAGGCTGTAAGACTGTGCACATGTGGAAGACTTATGTCCATGAGCAGGGCATCCCATATGCCAGGGAAGATCTGAGAAAAGAGGAAATGATGCACTCACCTTTGACCAACCTTGAAGTTCTGTACAAGCAGGAAGTGAAATTTAAAACTGGATATCATACTGCCTGAGGTTTCAAAATGTCTTACCCCAGGTCCATTGCCAAGATAAAATGGAGAGGTACTGACTCAAGTAAATCTGATTCATCTGATGAATCAGTAAACGGCCACTAAAGTTATTGACCCGGGGGTGACCAGAGCTACAAAATTCAAATTTGAAATTCAATTTCAAAATTCAGCTTCAAATTCAATTTGAAAAGTTGAATCAACATTTTTTTAAAAAAAGCTAAGAAGAGATTTCAGAAACACACAGAGTATACCGTATATACAGATTTAGTCTATAGAGTAAATGAACAAATACAAGCAGTGACAAGAAAAATACAAAAATAGCAATAACAAAATACAAGAGTAGGAAAGAACCAATGTGATATTAGAGTTGTTTTATTACATGTAATATCGTGATGTCAAAAGAATTTCCCACACAGTAAAAGTGAACAGTGGAAAATTTCTCTGAAATAACCCGCATACTAGCATAGCAGATGCCTTTAATCATTATAAATATATTCAAACCCTTAAAGAAAATCATAACTAAAGAATTAAAGGAATGTCTGTGTGTCCAAATACAGAATGTCAACAAAAAGACAGGATTATAAAAGGGAACCAAATAGAAACTCTGAAACCAGTTAAAGTAACACTGAAATGAAAAATCCACAGAAAGCCTTAACGTCAGATTTAAGTTCAATTGAAATTTCTCAGGCTAAAGAAAACAATTTGAAATTCCTCAAAAGTCAAACATAAAGTTATAATATAGACAAATAATTTTACTATAAGGTATATACCCCAAATGAATTGATAACCCCACACACATAGAAGTATGCACAAATATGTTCAATGTAGATTTATTCATGACAATCAAAAACTGGAAACAACTCAAATATTCATTAATTGATTAATTAATTAATAAAAGGAGGCTTAACCATATGATGGATGTTTATTCAGTAGTAAAAAGAAATAAAGCACTCACTCACCAAGCCACATCAATGAATCTTAAAAATGTGCTAGTTAAAAAAATTAAACTATATATTATATGGCTCCATTTATATGAAATGCCAATTCATAGAGACAGAAAGTGGATTACTAATTGCCTAGGACTATATGGGAATGACAGTTATTATTGATGGGGTATGAAGTTTCTTTTTTGTGATGATATACTCTATAGTTAAATTCTGGTGTAGTTGGACAATTCTGAATATACTGTGAACCCCCCTGAAATGAATGCTTTAAATGGAAAAAATTTACATTGTGTGAATTGATCTCAATAAACCTGGTTTAAAAAATATTTACTTAATTTATCTTAACCTAGAATCCAACATCTATATTGCACTCTCTCTCTCTCTCTCTCTCTCTCTCTCTCTCTCTCTCTATATATATATATATATATATATATATATATATATATATATATATATATGTTTTAGGTACTTATTCACTATCTAACTTAATTCTTATATATACTAAGACTTATATATACTATAAACATAATATACATTATATATAATTATTTATATATATAGTGAATAAAGTACCTAAAACAATCCAGGGTATAGTAAGTTAGTTGATCAACATGTTTTCTAACAGTTTTCTATGAAATGTAAAAGGAGGAAGTAGCAATATAGGGGATATGTTTTGTTCTGTTTACTGTTAAATCTAATTAGAATAAAGTTATTGTTCCTTCTTAAAAGAGAAAGTTCTTTCTTAAAAAAGAAAATTCAGTGGGTATTAATGACTGATATTTAGTCATAGTCATTCATAACCAAATTAGCTTTCTTCATTTATGTAAACAGATTAAAGATGTACACATTTTTTATCAATTTTTTCTTACTTCATTGTAGTCCCCATAGTTTTCCTGCCATCATATCACCCAAGAACAGTCACCATATTCCCTTATATTCATCTATTCACCCCTCTCCTGATTTGTCCCCTGTTCCATACCTTTTTTTTTGCTGAATTCTTCAGTTTTATAGTTATCTTGCCAATTTCAACTTTTCATTGTCCTTTGTTTGGTTTTTCTATATTCTCTATATAAACGAGACCATGAGACCATACAGTATTTCCTTTGTCCTTCTAATTTCAGCTAACATAATCCCTTTCAGCTCCATCCATGTTACTGCAAATGAGATGAATTTGTCTTTTTGATTGCTGAGTAATATTCCATTGTACAAATGCCACAGTTTTTTTTGATACACTCATCTATTTGGGGGCATTTAGGTTGTTTCCACATTTTGGCTATTGTAAATAGTGCTGTTAGGAAAATAGGAGTGCAGGTTTCCTTTATTTTTAAATTTATTTATATATAAACTTCACATCTTTGTAATCCCAGGGATTCAGCAGGTTTCCTCTAGAACTGGTGTTTTTGTGTTCTAGGAGAGGAATTGCTGGATCATGAGATAGAGCCATGCTTAGAGTTCTGAGGAACTTCCATATAGCTTTCCATTACGGTTAGACAAGTTTATATTTCCACCAGTAATGTAAGAGAGTTCCTTTACCTCCATAGCTTCTCAAGCACTTGTTGTTTCTGTTTAATGTGGGTCATTCTCACTGGAGTGAAATAAGGATACACAAGTTTTCTTAAAGACAGGTTTTCTAAAAGATTTGCACTTGTAAGTTTTAGAAATGCACGATGCTTCAACAAAAATTTAAAACAAAGAAAAAATATTGTATTAGATTCATAATACATCTACACATTGCACCTGCACACAGTGTATCTACAGTGAGAGTTGAAGAAGTGTTTTTAACCATCAGGTTAATTTGGTCAACACTCACTATGCTAAAAACAGAGTATTAAGAAACTCTAGAAGGATATGTAGGGAAATGTTTCCATGTTTCTCCAAGCAATCCTTTCTTCTTAAAGATATCTGGGTACTATTTTTTATAGACTACATTTTGGGCAATCTGTATCAATTAAATTCCTTTCTCATTGACAAGTAGACTTTCATGGCTCTGGCTCCACTAAGATGTAATATTGGTTATGCTAATGGAAGGAATATGCCTTTACCCCACGGAAACACACACACACAGACTCACACACACATATTTTACCTGCAGCTTCAGGATGTCTTTAGCATCTCTCTAAGGAGAAAATAGCTATTTCTAAAGTTTTCCAAAGAGTGAAGAATCTCCTTGAACCATGCGACTAACTTTGGTCTTGGAATTTAATAATCTTTAAAATTTCTCCAAGTTTTTGTTTTCCAGAGTGAAGGATGAAAGTACTTTACACAGTATTGCTGTCTGAGTACGAGCAGTCTTTGTCTCTTTTGAAAACAGAAAATATGAAATTCTGAAGCTTCTTCTAAAGAATATAAAACACTGTGAAAATTACTTTATGATCAAAAATAACAACCACAGTAACACTGAAGTATCTGAGTTCAGAAAACAATGCACCGTAATTACACTTGAATCAGCAGTGCCTTTCATCCCAGGTGCTCACACACTCCCTGAAGATAGCCAGTCTTACATTTTCTATGACTATCTTCAGTCATAATATGCAGTATCTCAGACATACTGGCATTTGTCCACATGTGCTAAACTTGGATTTGTAAAATAGACTCCCTCCCTATGCTCACAAGTTCATTATAAAACAAAGGATTCATCTGGGTGCATCTTCGTTGACTATAATCAGGAAAAGGAAAAAATAGGAAGTGGAAAATTATCAAAGGAAACAGAGGATCCCTAGGATTCTAGGGGACAGGAAGGTGAGTTTGAAAAGAGAAGTAGGGTGCAATGTCAGAAGCTTCTCTAAATTAGATGTGTCTTTTCTAATTGTTATAGAACTAAGATGTTTGATGGTTATGATTTACCACAATATAGTGACTGTATTGGATTTTCAGGATGAAAAATGATTCCTGACTTTGGATTTTTTGAGAAATTCTGTATGGTAAGAAACTTTGAGCCACATATGTAACTTTCAAGGTTTTCTATTTATTTTTTAATTTGCCTAAAGTTCATTTCATTTGATACACAATTCCGTAAGTTTCGGCAAATGAATGCTTTTAGTTTCCTATGTCTCCAATGTAGAGACTTCAGCAACACATGCGTTCTTAAAGTTCTATAGTTTTAAATCTGACACAAGGGCCACTGGTGCAAAATCAGGACATTGACAGGGCTGCATTCCTTTCTGAAGGATCTAGGTGAAATCATTTTCTTTGTCTTTTCTGCCTTTATAGTCTCCCTTTAGTCCTTGGCCTTGTCCCACCTATTCTAGCACCAAAGGCAGCGAACAGTCTTTCTAATATCACATCACTGTGACCTCTTTCTATGCCTTCTTCCACTTTTAAGGACACATGATTATACTAAGCCTACCTGGATAATCCATGATAATCTGCATATTTTTAGATCACTTAGCTTGAAGCTTTCATTCTATTATTCTATTCACTGTTTAGCTCCCTTTTGCTATGTAACCGTCATCTTTATTGGGTCTGGGATTTTCTGCCTATCACAAATTCAAAGTCATGTAAGCACCACAACAATAATAACTCCTGCCCCTCAAAACATCTTCCTCTCTCTTCTTTTCTTTTTTTTTTAAACTGAATTTTCTTGATTTACAAATTCATAAAAGCTTGAGTGTTCAGCTTCATACCTCAACCCCCACCCCCTGGAGTTCTAACACCATCACTCTTTCAAGTCAATCTCCCTTCTCCTTTCCCTTATCTGTACTCAAATATTCTCACCATCCTAAATCATGTAGAATAATCTTTTCTCCATCTCCAACCATTTTTATTTCTCAGTAATTGTTCATTTATTGATTTTGTTATTTCTTTTCTTCTAATTATTTTCTTTTTAATATATGCTTTTTTTGTCTAGTTTCTTGAGATGTAAGTTGAGGAATTGTCACTGTAATAGACGCTTCAACACTCTGTAAATTTCAATGTTGTTTTTCCATTTTCATTCTATTCAAAATATATTCTAATTTCCCTTTTGACTTATAACTTTGAGTTATTTAGATTAATATTATTTGGTTTCAAATATGTAGGAATCCACTCAGGAGCTTTCTGTTATTGATTACTAAGTATGTCTTAAAGGAACATACTTAATAGGATTTTAATCATTTGAACTTATTTACACATACTATAATCTAGATTATAGTTCAGTTTTGATAAATGTTCCAAGCAAAGAAATGGGACATACAAGACATACAAGAATATATTCCAAGTGGGAAGATAGGCCATACAAGAAATAGCATACAAAGAATGTTTCATTAAAGTCCTCTTTACATGTTACTAAGGTTCTGACTACCTAATTTATCAATTATTGAGATAGGACATAAAATCTATGAATATAATTGTGGATTTGCCAGTTTTTCCATTCAGTTATATCAGTTATATTCTTTCTATATGTTGAAGTTCTATTATTAAGTGAATTATTTTTATGATCATTATGCCTTTTTAAGAACATGAGCCCTCTATCCTTATGAAGTGAACTTCTTTATCTCTAGTAAAATTATTTCCTTTCAATCCTACCTCATCTGCTATTAATAGAGTGACTCCATTTCTCTCTGCTTACTATCTACATGGTGTATCATTTGTCATCTTTTTACTGTAATTAAATTCTGTCTTTCTTGTTAGGTACAAACACATTTAAAATTCTGTCATCTTCTCAGTAAAATAATCTGCTTATTCCTGGTAACTTTCTTTATCCAAAGAATTTGCCTGATATTAAAATACCCTTTCCAGCTTTCTTTTGAGCAGTGTTTGCACAATCTATCTTTTTCTATTCCTTATGTCCAACAATGTGATTAATTTAAAATAAGTTTGTTGCATAAAGCATTTGATTGAGACTTATTTTTTATCTAATCTGACTATTTGAATTAGGCTAAAATTTATCATATTTTTATTATCTCATCTGTTTTTGATTCTTGAGTTCCCTTTTTCTTGCATTGATCTGGATTATTTACAAATAATCCAGATTATTTACAAATAATCCAGATTAAATCCATAGGTTGTTTTAGTCAACCTAAGGATTTCCTACTATATACCTATATCATTTTAAGTGGTTTCTCTCAGAAATTACACACATATAATGTAAATATAAAATGAATATAATTTTATTATAAAATAAATGTTTTATAATGTTACATAAATATTTCATAATATCTATAAAGCTATTATATAAATAATTACAAAACTACATAGTACATAAGTAAATACATATCCCTTCAAAATCCACTTAGAGTTGAAGAATTATCTTTGATAATGTATAAAAATTTTACACATATGTAGGAAATTTTATTATCCTCTCTTTTAAAATAATTTCCAAATATTATTCGTCTGATTTTATTTCAGAACTTCTAAACAATATTATAACAGTTAAACATGCTTAAAGGCTTCTAAAAGTATAAAAGGTTTTTTTTATATTTACCAAGATGTTTACATTTCTTTTCCTCTTCCTTTATTCCTGATATTTCAACTTCCCTGCCAGTGTCATTTCCCTTCAGCCTGAAGAATTTCCTTTCAAATTCCTTTTATAGTCAGTAACAAATTATCTTAGTCTTCCTTCATCTGAGGCTGTTTGTTTTGCTTTTATTCCTGAAGGATATTGTCCCTAGATATAGGATTCTATGTGAAAGGGTTCCGTTTTTTCTTGTAACACTTGCAATATTTTATTCCAGTTTACTCATTTCTGTGGTCTGATGAGAAAGCACAGTAATTTGATTCATTGTCACAAGTGTTATTGTTGTTATGTGTTGTTGTTATGTGTGTTACACACATTTTTATGTGTGTCCTTCCTTTGACTTTTTTCAAATTTTATCTTTACCTTGATTTTCTGTACTGTTATTACTTTCTATCTGAGTACTGCATTCTTTGAGGTTAACTTTTGGATTCACTGAGCTTCTTCAATGGGTAAACTCATGACTTGTTCAACTGGGGAAAGTTTCCTTCATTTTAATTTGAGTATTTTTTTCTGCATTCAACGTTTCCCTTTCTGGGATTCCAAAAACATGAATGTTAAATGTGATGTTATCTCTCCCAGGACACTGATTCTCTGTTCTTTTATTTTTAGTTCTTGTTTCTGTGTTCTTCAGATTATTTACTTTCTGTTGGAATCTTTGTTCTGCTCACCTCCATTCTGCTACTGAGTCTGCTACTAAGTGCAGATTTTTATTTCAGAAATAGTATCTCTCAGCTCTCAAATGCTCATTTGGTACTCTTATTAATTGTATTTCTCCACTGAGTATTTTCAGCTTTCAAGGGAGTAATCTTTATCTCATTGAGGACGGTTATAACGGCTGCTTTTATTTCTTTGACTGACAATTCCACGACTTAGGTCATCTTGAGCTTGGCATCTATTTTTGTCTTTTCCTTTGAGTATCTGTCAGATTTTTAAGATTCTTAGTATGTCACATAATTTTGGATTGTATCCAGGACAATTTTTATCTTACAAGTTTCTCAGTCCTACTAAAATCCTCTGGAGAGTTTTCTTGTTGCTTTTTTGTTTTAAATGACAATCAACAAGATTAGCTTTGAAATGATAAGAAATTTGTGTTTAGTGTCAACAGGCCAATGTCAGTTCTGTTTTCCAAGTCTTTACTATAGGATTTGAGTCTGCCTAGTACGCAGCCTGTTCAGAGAATAGTTTGATATTTGGGTCACAGTTTTCTCTGTAGTTCAGTGCTCAAAGCTAACACTTTGGGAAGTTGCTCCACACAGTCCTTAGCCCAGGGATGATTCATGTGCTATACCATCACATACCCATTATTTGGACAACCATTTCCCCAGTTTTTTTCTTTTCTGAGTCTTCTCTTATTGTGTTCAGGTTCCAGAGGTTCTTTTTTCTGGTTCCTTTAGCCAAAAAGATAGCATTTTCCCAGATATTTAGCACCCTCCCCCTCAAGGTTGTATATTTCTAGGGAAATGGGGCAACTTTGTATCAAGATGCCAAAAGAAACAAGGAAGAGAAAAGAAACAAAGAGGGTACATTTTTTTTGGAAAAAGAATCTCCTTTCTGGTTCTTCTGGAAAGAGAGCCAGCCATGTCTTGGAAGGCTCTAAAGACATAGACCAATCACATATTTTCAAGTTCAATGACTAACCTGGCTTTGGGCAGAGCCAGGAGAGAAGGGGAAAAAAAGAAGAAGAAAGGATCACCTTTTGCATGACCAGGTTCTATTTCCTAACTTCCTAGCCCTTTGGTTACAAAGAAGGCTTTTTGTTTTGTTTTTTTTTTCCCTAAAGTGGTTGCTTTCCAGTGTCTACTGTGTAGTTCTGGGATCCAGCTACCCCTTGGATCAAAGATGGGAAGCAAAGCAAGAAAGTGAAAACATGGGATTCACCCCACTCACCCCTTCCTCAGCTCTACCTCCATTTGGGTCATCACTCATAATTGAACTCCAGGCTCCCATTCATAGTTACTATTATTACTTCCCAGCGACTTCAAGTTGCCATTTTTCTTACTCCAAATTGTTCACATGCAATCAGCAAGAAAAACAGACTGCAGCAGGCTTGCTCATCTGCATGTAATAGTATAATTATAAATTTTCTAATAACCATATTAAACAAGATATGAGAAACAAGTTAAATTGCTTACACATTTCCTTTGACCCAGCTACTCACATCACTGTAGTTTTGGTATATATTCAATGTAGAAAGTTAAACATTTTATATTGCTTTTCTTATACTGAGTAGCTAAAAGTCACTGTGTAAGTTTCATCTATGGCATGTTTTTATTTAAAGTAACTATATTCAAGAGTACAACAGCCCTGTGTGGGTGGTGAGTACTTCATTGAACAGCACAGATTTAGTTTAGATCACTGTGTTCTAAACTTTAGAATGTATGTATATCTTCCTAAAATTCAAGTTGTATTTCAGTAATTCTCAGGTGGAATCCAGTATTTCCAATAATGTGACACACATTGAGTCATAAAGTTCTATAGTCATATGTGACTTAAGTCATTCTATATTCCAACTACCTGCACAAACATGTAGGATATGGATTTCTATATAGGGTTTGTTTCTATATATCTGTTCTGAGAATATCACACTTCTATACACCATTCTACTATTGGCCATAATTATTTACTTTTCTACTTCTAGAAATATCTATATAAACCACTCATGAAGGGAAATTAGAAAAATGGTTTCAGTGGTTGTTTATATTTAATTCTTAACAATTTCATCTCCATGGTTTTGCTGTTCACAGATAACCTGGTAGAATAAAGAGAAAACTTAATATTTGGATTTTCTAGAATTTGTAAATCCTAATTCCATTGTTGAAGTATTTCTTTAAGGGACAGATTGTCTTATTTTTCTGTTTGATAACTAATCATTAAGAATTATTGCAGAGTGTTTCTTGGGAAAATCTGTTTGTGGTTGTGGCAATAAATGAAAACTGAAACTGAGCTGTATTTGAACAAAAGTTTAGTATCCTTGTTAATCTTTACATTGATCCCACAAGTTTCTCTTACTTGGGTGTCACAACTATGTCTGCATATTCGATAATGCATGGAAATTCACAGCAGATGAGAACAGACCCTTCTCCAGAAGGCAGTACCCCCAGGCTTGAATTTTGGTGGAACTCTATCATGAATCTGTTTTCAAAACAAGTACATACTAATCCTAATTATTATTTCTGTGAAGGAAATAATCAATGCTCTTAATCCAAATGCTCAAAATTATCCATGCATTCTTTTGGCCAGAGTAGGTATGAATCCATATTTTAAACCATAGATAATTTACTGAGTTATTGGAAGCATGACACCTTGATCTCTAAGCCTAAGAAAAGTGTATAAGACTTCTTCCTTAAATTATCAGTTGCAATTTTTTTTTCTTGAGACTAGGTGATCCCCAGTCTCAACCTCCCAGGAAGCTGGGATTGCAGGCACTAGCCATCATGTCCAGCTGTCTTTTTTTTTTTTTTTTTTTTTTTTTTTTTTTTTTTTTTTTTTTTTTTTTTTTTGGAGACCAGGTTTCATTATGCTGCTCAGAGTAGTCTCAAACCCGTGAACTCAAGCAATCCCAAGTTTCTTGCCTCCCAGCGCTTGGACTACAGGCATGTGCCACCATGCCCAGCTAATGTCAAGGTGCAATTTTAATACTGATCTCTTCTGAGTAAACTCTGCAGAAAGATCAACTGCATAAAGTGATAGATTGACCCACCAGGTCCCTAGGATACTCAAGTACCATAGTTTAGGCATCATCCTAGTCCTAGACCCTGGTTTCCCACTTCCCTGTACTTTTTCAGGGAGAGGAATAATCTTCAACAAAGTCAGTTACCAGGAAGGTACCTGGCATTCTAAACTATCAGAGGCTGCATGTATTAGAAAGGAAATTTTAGTATGACAGCCTGTATTTGAATCCTGTCTGTGTGACCTGGGCTACATGACTTAACCTCTGGATTTTGAAATAAATGGTTTAGTTAATCCTGTAAAAGGAAAACGTTTTAAAAAGCACATGAGGTTAGAAGATAAAACTACACTCACATAACCTACCTGAATTGATTTATTTTAAAAAAGGGGTGGGGGTTGTTTCCATGCCCTTGCAATTATAAATAGTGCTGCAATAAATATCCAACCGAGTAAGTCCCAAAACAGATGAATGGATGAAAAAGAAGTGGCATATATACACAATGGAATATTACTCATCAATTAAAAATGACAAATTGATGAATTTGAGATAACATGGATGAACCTAGAAGAAACCATACTAGCAGAAACAAGTCCGATAGAAAAAAGACAGAAAACAATGGTTTCACTAATATATGGGATATAGGAAAAACAAACAAAAGGCCAGGAAGAAAAGTCAAAGCAAGTTAACAGCCAAACTAAAGTGCACAACTCGGGATTGGAGGATGTGTGGGAGTGGTCAGGGAAAGGAGGTGGTCGGTGAACCCTGGGAAATACAAAGATGTGAAATATTTATTTTTAAATAAATTATTTAAGAAAAAAATGAAATTGGAATCATCAAGAGACACATGGGGGAAATGACAGTGTTGTTTCCTAGAAAAATTCAGTAATAAAGACCAAAGCGCTCTTTTATATCCCAAATGCTAAAATCATCATGGCAATGACAACACCAGAATGTGAGTGCAAGCAGTTTATAGGTGAAGAATGACGCCAAATCTGTTGTACTATAGGGGTTTTCGTTGTGAGCAACTGGGGCTGCATGCCCCAGAGAACCTTTGAGGGAGAGTCGAGGACACCACTCAACAGAACTGGTCTCCTCTGAACTGCCCACTTGAACAGTGACTTCATGACACTCACCTGTCTCATGAATGGCCTGAACTTGTTCTCCATTACCAGAGAAAGCACTAGTCATTTGCAAGAGAAGCAGTCAGCATACGTGGTCAATGCCGACCAGAGGAGAAGGGCCAGTCACTAGGAGTTTTGTTGCTGTGTTCCTGGTCTCAGTGCACATGACAATTAAAGCAACAAGAACTGGTCTCCCACACCCACCCAAATGGACTGCTGGGAAGAATAGGAGGAAGGTCAATCATTTAAATGACTCTTCACTATGCAATCTTACTGACTATAAAATCAACACTCGAGACTGGATCTCCTGTCTTTTCTCTTTTAATATATGCATTGCCAATAACTAACACAGTTAAGTTCTTTTTTCTTTCTTGTTCCTTTGTCAGTGGATATTTATACTGGGGCACAATCATTTAAAGAGTATCATTTACAATGTTTCTATTCTAACTCAAGCAAGAAAAAGAACAGTTTGCTCCTTCTTTTATCTCCATTCTGTTGGTTAAAAAGATATTTCTCTCTACATTGTACAGTTTCCCTTAGTTCTACATTTATTGAAAGCAACCAACCCTGGTGGTGGCCTATTTAAGACCAGTACAAAACATAGAAGGTTTAATTGAAAGCTGAGGCATTCAAACTGTGCTTAGTGACTTTCAGAAGGGGGTGGGGGGAAAGCTGTGTATTTAAGACTAGTGTTGAGTATTGAGTGGATCCCTGTGAATCTCAGGGCAAGAAGCCCAGGGGGTAAGATTTGAGAGCTCTGCAAGAGGACTCCAGTCATCAACAGCTACAGTCAGGGACTTAACCTTATAATGTAAAGAAATTCCTAGTAGTTTATGTGAGGAACTTTTGAAATAAGATTAAAATATTCTTCCTATTATTAACAGAAGACTATAGCACCTACCTGTCCCTTTTTTGTGATAAATGACAATTATTCAAAAAACCTACAGAAGACCAGTAAAGTGACATTTCTGTCATGGTACTGCTTGATAATCCCTGTCAATTATTATTTAATTATTTAAAATTAATGTCACTATCTTGTCCATAATACAGAGTTAGAAACTATTTATTGCACTAGCAGTTCCTACCAATACAAAATGAACCAAAGAAAGCGTATTTTTTATTTAGTTGCATCTTCAAATGCTTACAATTCCCACTCTGAGTTGCTAGAGACATCCTACCTTAAAAATAAAATGAAATGCACCAAATAAAAACCTTCTGAGATGGCTAGAAAGAGGTAACACTGTGTCTACCTTCAGTAACTAGGAAATCTTCTGTGTTGACATTCCATTTTCAGACTGTTTTATGAAATTGCTTTTTTTTTTAATTTTGGAGACATCTTATATATTTACACATATATATCAAAACTGTAGTCTTTTGTCCTCAAAAGAAAAAAACTCCAGAGGGATTGCAATTTACTTCTAATTTATTCACTTTACTTATCTCAACATTGAACATATGGAGTTGAGGAAAGTCCTTAGTGAGTAAATAAACCATTAAAGCAACAAGAGACACCAATGCTCCACAGAGACTCAGCACGCTAATTGGATGATCACTGATGGATGGTAAATATTCAGAGACTAGTAAGACGGGTTGTAATGCTAGTAAGACGGGTTTTAATGCTCTCAATATTTATACACTTAATCATGACTTTCACACACATTTATTGACTCATAGCTTTGTATGTTGAATGGTGCTAAAGAGTTTGAGGACTACAAAGAAAAATCTTAGTTTCTTTTATTTTGTACTTATTTTCACTTTCCTTATTTTTCTCCATTGCACCTATGACCACAGTATTTCTATATATTTTATCTACTCACTTCCTTTACTCACAGTTCCCCCCAACTATAGTACTGGCCTTTTTAAGCATATGCTATATCAAATTCCATTAGCACCTCAGTTTTATCCTCTATTATGAACTGAGTTGTGTTATCCCAAAAATGTTTTGTTGAAGTCCTAACCTCTCATACTTCAGAATGTAATCTTACTATAAATATGTAAATTTTACTGTAGAATAGTAAACCTTACTGTAAAAAATGTAAATATGGTCTTTGCTAAGAAAATCAAGTGAAAATGAAGCCATTGGGATGGGCTTTAATTCACTATGACTGACAAAGGACAAATTTGGACACAACGATAAACAGTCACTAGTGGAAGATGAACTGGTAGGGATGTAGGGTCAGACCATGTTAGAGGAATGATTTGTCAAGGAAACGTAAGCCAAGGAGAGTTGATGATTGCCAACAAACCACCAGAAGCTAAGTGAAGACACCCCTATAGGAATGTTGACAAGTTGTAATTCCAGTACACATAGGCTCACTTTAATCACATGCAGTTATTTACCTGAGAGTTTTCTCTAGTTCTGCAACCACTTTTGCAGAGACGTAGAAATCAATTTGGCCCTCTCCAGAGAGCAGCTCTGTTGGGGTAAAGGGATGAACAGCACGTTCTACCAAGTCCAGGGAAATCGCACCCTCACCAAGGACGAGGAAATGGATCAAAGAAAAAAAAAAAAAAAGACCAAAGAACCAAACAAGGACAAACAGCAAAAAAAAAGGAGGCAAAGAGACCAGGGGAGATGTGGTGTGTGTGTGTGGGGGGGGTATTCCCAGGGGGATTAGCAGTTATACAATCATATATTGTAAAATATGCAAAAATAAAAATTTTTTAAAAATTTAAAAAATTAAAAATAAAGGGAGAATAAACATTCAGGCTCTCATCCTTTCAGTAGAGTGACTCTGAGGAATGTCTGCTCTGAATCCATGGCTCCCCAGTGGGATTTGGCTCCAGTTGTTCAACACTTAATTTGTTGGCCAACATACCACTCATTCTTTCCTTCTCCCCTTTTCCCAACTCTCCACTCCACTCCACTCCATTGCACTCCGTTCTGCTCTATTCCACTGGTGTTTCCTGAAATCAACTCCCAAATAAATTATTTACACATGAATTTATGTCTCCAATCTATATCTGTAGGTCCCGGTTTAAAACAGGGAATTTTCATAGCTCACTGTGAATTCTTAGGACTTAGAACTGTGTCTGACTGGTGGTGGGTACTAAATATATATGTGCAGATGAAAGAATTCATGAAGTAGGACACACATTTGCCCTTTAGCTTTCAAAGAAATGCAAAACTAGGAGTGAGAGTAGAAAAACATTTGAACATGGCAAGAAAGACCAGAGGTGACCAAGGGAGAGTCAGTCAGCAGCATCAGGGTGACAGATGGAAAGAAAGACACAGAGGCCACCAGTGAGGTCACAGGTGGTTTCACTGAAGGCAGAGGTCATCCATGGAAGAACATGCACCACATGCTGCTACTACCATTGAATCTTCTGGAGTAAAAGAGGCCAACCTGAAGATAATGCTACATTTGTGCAAAATGTACCAAGCTTACCAATGCCAGTTTCCACAGTGACTCCCTGACTGAACCCAAAACTGGGGAGTTATTTTTAGAGACAATTTGATTTGATTCTATTTCATTCAAATCAATGTGTATGGATCAAATGCATGTAAATTTCTAAGCACCAATGCTTATGAATTTGGGTGGTATAAAACTAAAAAACAGCTTACCTATCATGGAATATAGGGAAGAGGAAGAAGAAAACCTACAGATGATTCTGAATGGACATTTTTAAAGACTTCTCTGTGATTACTATTATTTTACTAATAATCTGTGGTTATTATTATTAATCTTTAATTAATAATATCCATGGTCATTATTAATAATTTATTGTTAACTAATCAATAATTATCTGTGATTATTATTATTAATTTCTGTCTTCATCACTCCCTCTCCCATCTAAACCTAGTAGCAATATGCGCAGTATTTTGTCTGGGTTTGCATTAACTATATAATGCAATTTAATTTTCTATAACTATCCTAATAAAAGAATTTTGTACTATTTAACAGATGAGGAAATCTGGGTTGAAGATGGATGAGTCAAATTTCAAACTCAGATCTGTCTGATTTCAATGCTATTTCAGGGGCATATCTGTTGGATATGATATTTTGAGTGTTCTCTTAATTATTTTATCATTTGGATTTCTGTTCAAAGAGGTACATTCAGACCATGAAAGCTGTGGGTTATTTTGCCTCTTAGACAGTGAAAGAGTTACATATATTTACAGTTTAGCACATATTACAAAAAGTCAAATATGTCAGACAGAATTTTCTAAAGATGGCCAATATTGTGTATACCACATCCCACTTGATCTTCCTGAAATGTGACTCTGATATTCCTCCATGGGACATACATCTCCTCCCTCAACCTATGAGGACCTACATATCTGCCTTAGTCAATAAACTTCAGCAGACATAATGTGTGGCTTCTGGTGCAAGTGATAAAAGGGAACATGCTGACAATCTTTTGGAAAATGCACTCTGAGAATCCCAGTACATAAGAAGATCAGCTCTACTGAAGTTGCAATAGTCTGTTGGGAAAACTCTGTAGAGAACTTCTGTAGATAGAGAGAGAACCATACTAAGAGGAGTCAGCCCAAACTACCTGAATCTTTTCTGCAGCAACCTCCAGGCATTCAAGGGAGAAACTCTTAAGTTGATGCCAGCCTCCAGTTCCGTTTCCAACCCAAACTAAATGAGGCAGAGACAATGTTGTCCTGCTCAAATTGATGATTTGTGACCAAAATAGATCCTTCCATTGTTTGAGGTCACTGTGTTTAGAGGGCAATTTATTATGAAGACATTATAACAGGAACACAAAACAAAGTTGATTAACTAAGAGAAGACTAGTCTAATACAAACAGATTATCTCTTCTTAAATATTTTATTCCTGAAGTTACATGAAAGGAAGATGCCAAGATAGGCTTACTGTATTTAAATTTCTTTTCTCTTTTCATGATATTGCTATTTTTCTCAGCTCCATTGAGATAGAATTGACATATAACATCAATTAGCTATAAAATATACAATGTGAAATTACACACATGCATGTATATGTATATATATGTGTAATGATATATGTGTATATACATATAAGTGTATGTATACAATTGTATAATTATATATATAAATATATATACGTATATATACAGACATATATATTGAAATGTTTTCCACAATAACTTTAATTGACGCATCCTCCATCTTACAAAATTGCAATTTGGTTGTTGTTTTGGAAAGAACATGAAATAACTAGTCTCTAGCAACTTTTAAGTATGAAACTAACTCTGCCATCATGCCGTGCATTAGGTTATCAGAACTTATTCAACTTTTATTCTCTAGCAACCATCATTCTATTCTGTTTCATGATCTCCATATTTTTAGTGTCCATGTATAGTGAAAGAAACATTTTGTTATCTCTGTTTGACTTAATTTAATGTAACATGATACCTTCAAAATCCATCCATGTTGCTTTAAATGCAGGTTTTTCTTCTTTGATGGATAAATAAAATCTGTGTGAGTGTGTGTGTGATTTCTTGATCCGTTCATCTGTTGATGGATACTCACTATTCATCTGTTGATGGATACTTAGTTTGGTTGCATGTATTTGGGTTGGTGATTAATGCTCAATGAACATAGAAGTGCAATTAACTCTTTGAGATTGTGATTTCAGTTCCTTTGAGTATATACCTAGAAGTAAGATTCCTGGATCATGTGTTCTGAGTATTTTGAGGAATATCTAAACTGGTTTCTATAGTAACTGCACCAATTTGCATTCCCACCAACGGTGTGGTGTATCAAGGTTTCCTTTTCTTTTCATCTTTGCCAACATCTCCATTTTTGTGACAATAACTTTCTAAAAGCTGTAAGATGATATCTCTTTGGGTTTTGATTTACATTTTCCTGATAATTACCGATGTTATATACCTTTCCATGTTCATAAAATAGCTTAAATCCTGAAAATCTACCTCCACTGAGAAGTGAAATAGATCAGGAGATCTCTCATCTTAGTCTCTAGAGAATGCTCTCTCCCTCAAAGTTACTGAGTCTTACGGACTTTGATTGGTTCTGAGATAAATGACAATATCTCAGGTCAAGAATGAAATCTGTTTTCTAGCTCTGCAGAAAAGGTTCATGGCCTCTGGTGATAGATACAACTATTGGGGTTAATGCCCTTATCCCCTGGTTTTGAGAGGATTTATGTCAAGATTTAGGTTGTTTCATCTTTGAGATTACTAACATGAGAATGCAGCACAAGTAAGGTCTAGCCCAAATTTAGTGATTGATACAGCCCTACCGGAAAACAACTGTAGAATTCACACTATAGAATTAATGCTCCACAATGCCTAATTAAAGATAGCTCATCTTCAAATTTGTTTAATAAATACATATAAAAATTAGAAAATCATTCATGCACACAATTTTCCACTAACTAGAAGATCTTATGTTTTCTCATTAGTTTGACCATATATACACATTAAAATACCACCTTTATGCATTGATAATAAAGTTAAGGTCCATTAGATACTGATACATTGGTAACTATTGCATATCTAAAGTCATTGAACCCTAAGAATTCCTTTCAGCCCACTTGTTCTCATCTTCACCCTCACTGCCTATTTGAAGTAGGGGAAAGTAGGAACTTTCCTACGTAAACTCATATCCAACTCCAGGTATTTTTTGTACTTACCTACTTTACTCCAGGCTTCCTGACATCTTGTGGTTGAGTAAACACACCCAAAATGTGTTGACTTTGTGACCTTTGCTCTTGATTTTCTCCTGGTTTGTCCTCTCTCTTCATATTTTCCTGCCTACAAAAAAGTGTTCATTCAAAAAAATTTATTAGGAAAGGCCATGGATTTGTGAATTACTGTTAATCATGGCAAAAGTTAATAATGACTACCTGTTTCTAGTTCCCCCCAAAGCAGAACCTAAGACAATTATGAGTCTATTCAAAAGGAAACCTCATAAAATAACTGCGAATGGTAGGAGAGTGGATTAAGGAAGCAAATGGACAAAAATTAAGTTTGTTATCAAGCCATTTACCACCGTAGGCATCTAGGATTCAATGTGACTTGGGAACTCCAGGCAATCAGCTGTCTCAAGAGGATAAGGAACTGAGGTGGTTTGTCACCACTGGTATAGGGCTACTCCAGGGAAACCTACACAGGAAGAGCAGCCTCTGGAATCCAGAAAGTCTCATATGGGGAGGAATGACAATGGGTACAAATGCCAATATGCAAAAAAATGCCAAGTTCCATGTAAATGGAGCACCAGCAATTTTTGTCAAGGTGCCACTAGAAACCATTTTCAAGCTTCCAGTTTAAAGGACTAGTGACTATGTAAGCTTCTTAAAAGTGAGGGTTTCTTGGAAAAGCTGGCATTTGATAGAAATCAATTTGGAGTAGAAGAACATCAGTACCCAAAACATAATTGGCACCAAGTGTCTTGAAAGTTATTTTCCAGACAGCAAAGAGGATGAGCAATGCACAGGGAGGTGAGAAAGCATAGGCTCTCTGGAAACAAAGCGGAAGAATTGCTCATCACTAACAAAAACAACAAAAGCTGAAATGGGAGAAATCTCTCTAATTAGAAAAAAAGCTAAAAATATGAAGGAATTAAATAGACAAAATTACAAATATAAAAGAAGCAAATGAGTGCAACAGCTATAAAGAGACATTTTTGTAGAAGAGGCCACATGAATGGCAAATAAACACATGAAGACTTGCTCAACATGACTAACCATTAGGGAAATTCAAATTAAGACCACAATGGGATATCAGCAGACACCTATTAGAGGATCTTAAATGCGAAAATAAGTGAAATGCTGTTTTTCAGCATAATCATGTGTAAATTGTGGTTATTTGTGACTTCACTTTTTTTAGTTCAGTGACAGGAAGTGAATCATCAAAGATGTTTTGATTGCTTAAATAAGATCCAATTTCAAGCTCATTTTGGTAATATGTATATTCTAGATGCAGACATCTTTCCTTTCTGAGAAACAACTATGAATGGAAGCTCTCCAATTCGACAGAAGGGGATGCTCACTGTATCTGGCAAAGGGAAATGGAGGCAGCAGTATAGTCCCTCATCTGATCTAGTCATCTAGGTTGTAAAAACCCAGGGCTAGGATTTCCAACCTCTTCAGGGTCCAGAAGTTATTCTGAAGACTGCTGCCATTCAGCAGAAAGACTCTTTCCTTTGGAGCTAATATTAAATCAAGCCAATATGACTGTATGACCACAAAATATTTCCGAGCATATTGGAGGTTTTCCAAAGATTCTGCTTCACTGATGTATGCAAATAGATATTAGTAAAACCAAATAGAGGGTTTAATGGCTGTTTCTGTTATAGCCTGTAATGAGAGATACATTTTACACTATAACCCTCTTTCATATTTTGGCTGCATTTGTTTTACAGGAAAAAAGAATAGCAGGATATTGTAACCCAAAGTATACACCCATGTAGTAGAGTATGTGCATCAGGGAGATAAGCTCTCAATTGAATCTTACTCATGAAATCAAAACATCTTTTATGATTCACTTCCTCTCACTGTCCCCACTGTACTCATGTTATAAATAGATGTGTTTGCATATTACAGTGTTGAAAAGGAACCTCCAATGTCAAACTTATGTTTTGATTTTCATTTTGATTTTCATTTTCATTTTTAGACTATTTTGCTGTGCTATACTCATAACAAAAATTACTACTTCCCCTTTGTTGTTTATGGCTGCTTTTAAAATATTCAACAGCTTGGTATGTTTAATTTATTGTACTGTATATAATTTGGGGCAGCCTTCCCTGCACCTTATGAAAAATTATTGTGATTAATCTGCCTTTGAGCAACATATCCTGTGTAGTGCTATCTTTCCTTTTGTCTTATTTTTCATATTTTTCATGTGTTGAATGAAAACAAACTAAAGGAAATCCCATAATAAGTGCATTAATTGATGCTAATTTTTCCTCATTATTAAAAGGATAACCAAGAGTACAGTGGGAATAACCTTGTATTACACAAAGAAAAACAGTGTCATAAAATAATACTTTTTCCATGCTAATCAAGGGGAAAATCTATTTTCAAAAAAAAAGATAAAGGAAAATCAATGTTGTTCTCCTTTTTTACCAACAGGCTTTAATTGGAGCAATGGCAAAGACAAGTTGGTTTTTATGACCATTTATTTCATTTGTAGATATTGGTGCACATAATATAAACCATGTCCTAAATTCCAGTTAAAATGTTAATCAGTGCAAGAGCCCAGGTGAGACACCAGAAGTCATTGGTGCCAGCACCAGGCCTCTAAAAGGGACCCATCCCCATGCCACCTTCACTGCCATACCAGGGAGCCAGGTTCCTGAGGGAACCCACCCAACCCTCCCCCAACCCAGGTGGGTGAGATGTCAGAAGTCACTGGTGCCAGCACCAGGCCTCTGGGAGGGACCCATCCCCATGCTGCCTTCACCACCATCCCAGGGAGCCAGCCCCTTCAGCCAGGTTCCTGAGGAAACCTACCCAACACTTCCCCCACCCAGGTGAGATGCCGGAAGTCACTGGCATCAGCACCACAAATGGTGCTGGCACAAATCACTAAACTAAACTACAGATCTACTTTCAACCTGGAAAACATTTGGATCAGCATGCCGACCATTACAAGACCCATGGTTTCTCAATATGTAGAACAAGTTAGAAAGCAAAACACAGTAACTAGAAAAACTTTAAACATGCAAGCAAACCCTACAGGAAATAATCCATCACCAACAAAGAAAAGACAATCTCCAGAAAACACCAAGGAAGACATTGAAGAAATGATGTGTATCTCAGAAAAAAATTCCAGCATTAACATGTTAAATGCACTCCAACAATTAAGAGAAGAATTAGAAAAAAAGGACAATAGTATGATAGAAGCATTTAATGCAATAAGGGAAGAAGTAGAAACATAAAAAAGAAAGCATTAATATGTATAACCTAATCAACAAACTGAAGAATGAAAATGAATCCCTAAAATTGAAATCGAAAGAGACTCAATATTTAAGGGTTGCAATAGATGAGCTCAAAAATGCACAGAAAAGCCATGGAAGCAGATTAGATGAAATAGAAGAACAAAACAGTATACTTGAGGATACAGAAATAGAGAGGACAAACAAAAAAAAAAAAAAGAGAGAGAGAAACAACATAAGAGGACTGAAACAAGCTCAGAGATATGTCATGTTCCTTAAAGAAAAGAAACATAAGAGTAATAGTAATCCCAGAAGGAGAGGAGAGAGTCATAGGAACTGAAAGGCGTTTCAATATAATAATAGAGAACTTCCCAAATCTGAAGAAAGAAATGAAAATAGCCATACAGGAAGTCAAAAGGATACCAAACTACTTTAATGAAAGAGAAGCCACAGCAAGACACATCATCGTAAAACTTCCAAGAACCCAAGATAAGGAAAAAATAATGAGAATGGCTAGAGAAAAGAAACAGATAACCTACAAAGGAAAATCCATAAGATTGAGCTCAGATTTTTCTGGAGACTCTCCAGGAAAGGAGAAAATGGAGTCAAAGTACAAAAATCTCCAAGAAAAAAATGTGCCAGCCAAGAATACTCTATCCTGCAAAGCTATCCTTCCCCTATGAAGGAAAAAATAGAACCTTCTCTGACAAGCAAAGTCTCCGGAAATTTGCTACCACTAAACCCTCACTCCAAGAAATTTTGCAGGAGACCTCAAGATCAAAACCATAAGAAGAACAAATACAAAAACAAGAACAAGAAAACAAAATGAACCCCAAAATGACCACCAACACACTGTTAGAATCATAAACATCAATAATCACCCTAAATGTCAACAGTCTAAACTCAGCAATCAAAAGAAGAAGAGTTCCAGACTGGATCAGAAAATAGAAACCAACATTCTGCTGCCTCCAAGAAACACATCTGTTATCTAAGGATAAGTGTAGACTGAAGGTACAGGGCTAGAAAACTACATTACAAGCAAATGGCCCCACAGGAAAGCAGGAGTTGCCATTCTTATATCAGACAGAGCAGACTTCAAATTAACAAAAGTGACAAAAGATAAAGATTGCCACTACCTAATGATTAAAGGGTCAATACACCAAAAAGACATAACAATAACCAACATATATGCACCTAATGAGGGAGCACCAAAATTCATAAAACAACTAGTAGAACTGAAATCAAATATTGATGAGAATACATATGTGGTAGGAGATTTTAACACTCCACTCTCAACAAAAGACAGATCAACAAAACACAACTACACAAAGAAAAAAAAAGCTTTAAAGGAAGAGCTAGACCAAATGGACCAAATAGATATATACAGGACACTACACCCCCAAGGAAAAGAAGACACTTTTTTTCCAAATGTACACGGTTCACTCTCTAAAACTGATCATTTATTAGGTCACAAGACAAACTGAACAAATCCACAAAGATTAAAATAATACCAAACGTTTTCTCTGATCATAAAGACATCAAACTAGAAATCAACAATGCAAAGAAAATAAGGAGATTAAACACTACATGGAGACTGACAACAGGTTTTTGGAAGATCACTGGGTAAAAGAGGAAATAAAAGAAGAAATTAAAACCTACATGGAGACAAATGACAATGATGACACAGTGTTCCAAAACGTGTGGGGCACAGCAAAAGCATTATTAAGAGGAAAATCCATAGCAATACAGGCCCAAATGAAAAGAATTGAAACAGCCCAAAGAAATACTCTGACCTCCCAACTTGAGGACTTAGAAAAAGAGCAACAAAAAAATCCAAAACCCAGCAGAAGACAAGAAATAACAAAAATAAAAGCAGAGATTAATGAAATAGAAACCAAAAAGACCATCGAGAAGATAAACAAAACCAAAAGCTGGTTCTTTGAAAAAATAAATAAAATTGACAAACTCCTGGCAAGGCATACAAAGAAAAGAAGAGAAAACTCAAATAAACAGGATCATAAATGAAAAGGGAAATATTACAACAGACTCAGCAGAAATCCAAAAGATAGAGACTACTATGAACAGCTATACACAAACAAATACAGCAACCTGGAAGAGATGGACAAATTCCTAGAATACAGCCATCCAAAAGTGAACAAGGAAGAAATAGAAAACTTAAATAGGTCAATCATAAGCAGTGAAATTGAGGCAGTCATCAGAACTCTCCCTAAAAAAAAGAGCCCGGTCCAGGTGGTTTCACAAATGAATTCTACCAAACTTTCAAAGAGGAACTAACACTGGTACTGTTAAAACTCTTTCAAAAAATGGAGAAAGAAGGAAAGCTACCAAATACCTTCTATGAAGCAAATATTACAAAATTCCAAAACCAAATAAAGATAGCGCAAAGAAAGAGAACTATAGACCTATCTTCCTAATGAACACAGATGCAAAAATTCTAAACAAATCCTGGCAAACTAAATCCAACATTGCATAAAAAGGATCATCCATCACAACAAAGTGGGATTTATCCCAGGAGCACAGGAATGGTTCAACATCCGAAAATCAATCAGCATAATCCACCACATCAGCAAAGAGAAAAACAAAATCCATATGATCATATCATAGATGTGGAAAAAGCATTCAATAAAGTTCAGCATCCTTTCATATGAAAACCTTCGAAAAAAATAAGTGTAAAAGGAACATACTTCAACATAATAAAAGCTATATACGACAGACCCACAGCAAATATCATCCTCAATGGGGAAAAACTGAAACCATTTCAATTAAGGTCTGGAACCAGGCAAAGATGCCCACTCTCTCCACTCCTTTTCAACATAGTTCTGGAAGTCCTTGCCAGGGCAATAAGGTAAGAGAAAGACAAAAAAGGAATCTGAATAGGGAAAGAAGAAATAGTTATCATTATATGCAGATGATATGATACTCTATGTAGAGAACCCAGAAAAATCATCAGAAAAGCTGAAATATTAAAATAATATTGAAATAATAATCTGACTTAGCAAGGTAGCTGGATATAAAATCGACACACAAAAATGAACAGCATTCATTTATGCAAAAAATCAATCAAAAGAAGATTTAAAAAAAACACACGCCTTTTACCATTGCACCAAAGAAAATCAAATTCTTGGGAATTAACCTAATATAAGACACAAAAGACCTATACAAAGAAAACTATAAAACATCCTTAAAAGAAATAGAAGATGACGTTAAAAAATGGAAAGTCATTCCCTATTATGGATTGGAAAAATCAACATTATCAAAATGGCCATACTACCAAAGGCAATCTATAGATTCAACGTAATTCCAATAAAGATCCCAATGACATATTTTAAATAGATAGAACAAAAATTACTGAAATTCATGTGGAACAACAAAAGACCCTAAATAGTCAAAACCTTTTTGACAAACAGAAGAGAGAATGGAGGTATTACTATTCCAGACTTCAAACTATACTACAAAGCCGTAACACTTAAAACAGCATGGTACTGGTACAAAAATAGACAAACAGACCAATGGATCAGAATCAAATACCCAGAAATAAAACCACACATATATCATCAAATAATCTTCGACAAAGGGGCAAAAATCATATCCTGGAGCAAGGATAGCCTCTTCAGTAAATGGTGCTGGGAAAACTGGATCAAAACTTGTAAAAAAAAATGGACCAGGACAACACCCTTACTCCCTATACAAAAATTAACTCAAAATAGATAAAGGATCTGGAAGTGAGACCTGCAACCATAAAATACATAGAAGAAAACCTAGGCAAAACCCTTCATGAATTTTACCTCAGAAATTCATTTGGGGAAACAACTGTGGACAACAAAAAAATGAAGGAAAACATAAACAGCCGGGACTATATCAGACTAAAAACTTTCTGTTCAGCAAAAGAGACAACAGACAAAACAAAAAGAAACCCAACCGACTGGGAGAAAACTTGCCCTCCAGACAAGTGACAGTTTCTGATAACAAAGATCCACAAAGAGCTCCTGCAGCTCAACAAAAACAAAGCACAAAACCCACTCAAAATTTGAGGAGAAGAACTAAAAAGACACTTCACCAAAGAGGAGATACAAATGGTTAACAGATATATGAAAAAATGCTCCACATCACTAATAATCAGGGAAATGCAAATTAAAACCACACTGAGATACCATCTTACACTAGTAAAAACAGCCCATATAAATAAAACAGACAACAACAAATGTTGGCACAGATGTGGAGGGAGTGCAAACTGGTCCAGCCACTATGGAAGACTGTGTGGAGGACCCTCAAACAATTGAAAGTGGACTTACCATTTGAACCAGCAATCCCACTACTAGGAATCTACCCAGAAGACATGAAAACATTAATTCAAAAGGACACCTGTTTGCGTGTGTTCATTGCAGCTCTGTTTACAATTGCCAAGATTTGGAAACAAACCAAATGCCCCAAAACAGATGATTGGCTAAAAAAATGTGGTACATATACACAATGGAATACTATGCATCAATCAAGGAGGACAAACACATGTCATTCGCAGCAACGATGATGGAACTAGAAAGACTCATATTAGCAGAAATACGTCAAAAAGAAAAAGAGAAGTACAGGATGGTCTCACTTGTATGATGGATATAGGGAAAAACAAACAAACAAATAAGAAAAATGAAAACAACCAATGGGACTGAACAATGGAGTGAGAGAAAAGGAGGGGGAAGAAGGCTGGGAGGTGAAGAGCACAAAAGATCAGGATGGTTAACAAGTGTTAGTGAAGTGGGAAAGCCCCGGGGTAAACAATAATGGAATAATGTAATATAAATATAAATATACATATACATATGCAAATTTTTAAATATTTAAATTAAATTTTAAAAAAAAAGAAAAAAAAGGACAGGGTTATTAGGGGATGGAGAAAGAAAAAGAGAGCCATCTGCATAGTGCCAGGCAGGCAGGACAGCTGCTTGTCCCCAGCGTGGAAATTGTACTGACTCCTTTTTTTCTTAATTAATTTATTTTTTTATATATGTGTTTCACATCTTTGTATTCCCTGGGGACCACCCACCACCTTCCCTCCCTGACCACTCCCTCCAATCTCCACCCCTCCTTACCCCCCCACACACATACTGATCCCTTTTATGTCTATGGCCTAAATTGTCAACCAGAATAAATTTTATAACAAATTTTTTTTAAAATGTTAATTAGTATGAGAGATATTTATGATTCAAAGGTTTTCCAATTGACAAAATCTAGCAATAATCGAGAACAGTAATAGTAGTTATTATTATTCTTTATGACTATGGCATGTTTAATCATTGTTTTGTGATTAAGAACATCCCACATTTTCTCCAGGTTCTACAGATTTACTCCCTCTAATGCAATGTTAAGGAAGGTTGAGTTTTTCTCCCTATGAGCTTGTTCAAATAAGCACACAAATTTCAAAACCTTTTCAGAATAAATTTTCAAATAAATGAAGGAATATGAGTTCCCAATGAATTATTTGTTTATATCTAAATGATGACACTAGTTCAGTTTTACTCCTGTCATTAAATTTGGAGACTATATACTTGACTCCAATATTTTTATTAAGTTAAATATCGTTGGGTTTCATTTCAGATTCAATTAGTGCACCTAAAATATTTTTGACTGATAATTTGGTTTCATCAAATATTTGTTTAACATAAGTAGAAATAACCTTTCCAAATGTTTGCAATTTTATGAGCATTTGAAGGCAAAGTTTCATGTAAATCATTTCTTTCCTGAAAAGTGAAGTGTGTGTGTGTGTGTGTGTGTGTGTATCAATTTTTTTAATCAGGAAAACTAGTTTAGTTTTGGATAATGCTAGGCTTCAGGGCTCCATCTCAAAGTTTCATGGTTTCAAAAGCTTTATTTTAGTCCATTATATAATTTACCTTATTAACCACCTAAAAATATTTTCTCTTCCTTATACAAGTAAAGCTGTAGGAATAATAGAACCACAATATAAGTAATGGAGTCAGAGCTGATTCTTTTTGTGGACAGAAGAGAAAGTACAACCTTCAACACATCCTTAAAAGACTATTGGGTTTTGTACAGAACTGTGTTTTGAGGTTTCTCGGAAGTGTTATCAATGTTTGATACCTTTTCAACTTCACTTTCCCCTTTGCTGCATTTTGCTCTTTATTATTGGACTGTTTCATTTAGTGATATGAAAGGAAATCGAACTCTTGAGATTTGTGGCACACAAGCTTAGCTTAAAATAGCTCTTCTACTTTTAAACTGTATATACAGGTTTATCTTATTTTTGACAAGATTCTGCAAACATTCTTGCTCCCATTTGATTGTGTAACACTATATTTGCCATCTTTTTTCCAGAGGTTATTTTAGGATAATACAAAATATATGAAACAGTCTGAAATGAGATTTTTTATGCTCTAGACTCTACATGTTCCTGAAAATATAAGACATGTAATAATTCTAACTTTATATTTTTTAAGCAGGCACAATTTTCACTACTAAATTGATCACCAAACCACATCTCAAATTTTCTTAAATCTTGTTTTTATTATAAAACTAAAATATTCCAACTCAAGGAATTTGTCACTTGCTTATAAAAACAGTTAGAAAGTGGAATATTGACCATGACTCATTTAGTGGAGATAGTTCATTAACTACTTAATAATGCCAATAGTTCTTTGTGGATAAAGACCTCTTTTTAAAAGAAAAATCAATTAAGTGTCTTGTATGAAAGTTTTATTTAAATATTTATTGATTGATAAAATTGAGTTTGATGAAAAGATACTTTAACAATTAATTTGTGTTTCATTGATCACAAAATCCATATTTTTGAAAAATAACATGCAACAGTATTATTTATTCATTTCATGGGCAAAGTTTGTAGTCCTCAAGGACTCAAGTTCTCCAAGTCATGCTCAAATTTTTCTTTTCCCATTTTGTCTAGGATTGACTCCAGTGTATAACTTACATGTGTTACTATAGTCATAGATACATTGCAAATGCAGTGAGTCACTATGTTAAGAAGGAATTAAAAATAGTACTACTATGTGAGCTGGCAATCTCACTTCCAGTTATGTATCTGAAGGAGCTGAAATCAGCATCTTGAAGAGACAGCTGCACACCCATGCTCATTGTAACATTATTCACAATCATTGCATTCTAAAAATAACCTACATGTTCCTCAACAAATAAGTAGATAAATAGATGGAATAAATGTTGCACGTATATATAAAATTTCCCTGTAAATAATATTACTCTTATAAAAATAAGGAAATCCTGTCACTATAGATGAAATTGGAGGGCATCATGCCAAGTGAATAAGTTAGATGGAGAAAAACAAATACAGTATGGTATCACTTATATGTGGAATCCAAAAGAAGCTAATTTCATGAAAATATAGAGTTGAATATAGGAGATAGAAGGGAAGGGGGAAGAGGGTGATGTAAATAAAAAGAGAGGGTGATGTAGATAAAAGGGTACAAATTTTGAGGATTTAATATACAGCATCATGACTATACTGGGTCTCTACTTGAAAGTTGCTAAGAGTAGATCTTTAACTTTTTCACTGCACACACACACTCACACATACAAGAGTTAATATGAGGCTACCAGAGAGGCAAAGTGAGGCAGGAGCCCAATGGACTATGGTGAAGAACTCTTATGTATGTGTATATGTGAGGTGGGAACATAGAACTAAAGAGGTTAATCCTATACCACTGAATCATATATGATGTTGTACACCAATGTTATCTCAATCAGAAATAATACAAATACTTTTTTAAAAGACCTAGCTAAAACAAACAATGCATGTATTTTCCTGATCTTGGTGATGACAAAACAAATGTTTGAAAATATTAATAATGGGTAAATATGGATTAAAGTTTCATGGGATTTATTATACTGCTCTTGCAACTTTTCTGTAAGCTTGTTATGTAAAAATTATAAAATAATAAAAATAACACCTCTCTAAAGAAATATAACTCAAGTTTCATCCAGCATTATATGCTCATATACAAAGGTATCACAGTTGTCAATAGCAGGGGCTATTTAAAAAAGATACTTGCAGAAATTAAACGATCCCAGCTGAGCTACAAACCTGCCCTTTAGTCTCACAGTAGGAGGGAAGAATGGCTGTCCATCAACACAGAGGAGATGCATACCTTGACATCACTCTGTGTGTGTGTGTGTGTGTGTGTGTGTGTGTGTGTGTCTAATATGATCTCTCCATGTGTGTTAGACTGCATTTCCTTACAACACCAAGATAGCCAGTGTGGTGGCTTGGCATTCTAAGAGATTGTTCTAAAAGAAACAAAGGAAAACTGCATTACCTTTTATTAAACAACTTTAGAAATTCACATATTTATTCCTTCTATTATAATCATAGGCATGTTCATATTAAGAGAGGAGATATATTTGTCCTCTACCCCACTTTTGAGAGCAGAACTGTCAATCTCACAAGGTAAAATGGTCATATGGGATGAGAGACCTTATTAGGACTGTTTTATCTTCTGGAAAAAATGCAGTCTGTTACCTGTTTGTGATACAATTTCCAAAACCAGATAATTACAGATCAAATCATAAGTTTATATCAGAAGCATCCCCAGAAAGTTAAGACCTATTTCGAGATGACCTGAATTCCTAAACCCTGTTGAAAACAGTTCTTCATCTCCACTCAAGAATATTCCTAAATCATTGCTTTTTGTTGTTTTATTTCAACTAATATATGATGACCAAGTGAAGCATGATAACCTGGACTAGGCGGAAGCACAGTGACCTCAGAAATACAGCCTAGGGGTCTAGATAAACAACCCCAACCTGTGACTTACTGACTCAGTTTATTGGTATGCTGTCTAGTTTCTCCTTCATTCTTCCTCATTCTACCTTTGCCATATCAGGCCATATACGACGACCAATGATAGTCCACCCGGAATACCAAAGTATGTAAACTGTGTAGAAACCATTAACTCCCTGTTAGGGTCACTCAGCCTTTGAATATCCGTACCATTGGTACCAGTAATAATAGACCTGCTTCTTGACAGGTCTGGTGTCCTTGTTTCCTGATTGGCAACTTTCACTACCATTTCTAAACTTTCAATTCATATATCATAGTCTTTCTCCTGAAAAAGCACATGTGTATGGCCCAAATTACTACTCACATAATCTTCTCTAGTATACAGTGCTGAGAGATCATGCAGAAGGTCTATAACCCAATCAAGAATCCTCTTAAAAATGGAACATGAGACAGGAGCTTGGCTATAGATAACTTAATGAGAATTTCACTCAGAGATCAGGGATAAGGGCACAGATAGTGTAACAGGGGAATATTTAATTCAACTTTCCATGACAGAATTGATCACAGCTGAGGGAAATCACAGCTTAGTGTCAATATGAATGGATAGAGAGAAATATGGATCCATCATCTGCTTTCCTCATGTGTTTGGGGGGCATTGCAGAGGGTGTAGATTATCTACATACTTCCACAATGGATCATAAAATAGTGCTGATCATAAATAAAAGACAAAACAAATGGCATGGTCTTAATGTCAACAACTTCATCACAAGTAAGTCTGAACCCATATGAGGTAGGACTAGAAACATCTGAAACACTTAATAATGTTAAACAACCTTTTCAATACTCTGAGCAATAAAAGGCTGCTTTCCTTTGTTTCAGGAAAATAGTTATAAAATATGAACAACTGTTTTAATATATTAACAACTGTGGTATGAGGAGAGCTTATTGTTAAATTTTTGGGAATTTTGTGAGCTGGTTAAACAAAACTATAATAAAAATGAAATTATATAACCTTCCAATCAAATAAATTACATTAAAAACAAAGTTAATAAGCACACATACTTTATCACTTTCTAATTAGTTTACAACACTCATGCATATGCTCCAGAGATTACTTGTTTTGTATTTTATGGTGAAAACACTGCATAATAGTGCTCTGTTGACTATTCTCTTCCCAGCAATCAATGATGTCATTTTGGTACTTGAAATCAGCCTTGATAGGAGTATTTATGCCACAACATGAACAAACATTACAAATCAAGGTTTGCCTTTTTTTTAAAAAGAATAGATTGTTAAACATTTACCAGCACACCAACAATAAATCATTTTCACTTTTGTTATTTTATTCTTGCTATTTCCTGTTAACTTCTGTCTCTTCCCCTCACCCCCAATTCCAGCAACATCATGTTTGTATGCATGCCTCAAGCAATAAGAGAACTAATAAAAGGAAAGAAACAACAACTGTCACTATTTACCAGGCTTTTGAATTTTATAAGGATAGGCCCTGAGGGTTGGGGTGGGGGATTCTCATGTGCTAAGAGAATAAAATAGATTTGGATAAAGGTAAGCTGCACAAAAACAAAAGTTACTAGCTTAACCACAATTCAAATCATGTAGAGGGTTGGGGGAGAAGGTGAAATGAGGCAGGGCATTGTTTAAGAGAAGAAAAAAATAAGCTGTGAGGTTCATTAATTTAGGTCAGGTGGATGAAAAACTTAGACAAATTTGAGGGAGTGACATAGGAAGGGGTTAAACTCCTTTGGTGAAATCCCAGGTAGTCAACAAAAATCGAGGACAGAAATAGAAGTAGATTGTGTGTATATAGCTGCCACCAATTAATCTCCCTAAACCCTTTCTTCAACCCCAGCAAGATGGAAGACTCTCCTGCAGACCGAGCATGGTTTGGCAATAGTGAAAGGTCTCAGGTACCCCTTCCCAAATGCCCACTGCCAATGTGACATCAGACCCCCTGTATCCAGCATGCCTGAGTCAGGAGAGAAAGTCCCACCTGGCATCTTGCACACAAAACTTTAGGACTATTAATTAGCTTATAGACTAAAAAATGAGAACCAGGATGAGAGTGGTTCAACAGATAGCTATATGGCAGAAAATTCCATAGCCCTGTCCACACCATTTAAGCCATGGCACAGAGTAATACCAAGAACTGACATTCAGCCCTAGGCAAGCTTATGGAAACCCTGAATCAAATGTACACACTACTATATATTCTAGAGAGACATGACAGAAATTAGCTAGAGTTTTATAAAATGAAAATAACTGCATTTCTTACATGGGTTTGGATTGGTACCTACTGCACTTTGAATGGGAAAGTTCCACAGTTCTTTTTGTGTTCATTGCACCATTTACTATATCAAACACAGAGACTATACTTATTGCTTCCAAGAGTCATATTGATAATAGACTGCATTTACCAAGCTAGAGATTATGACAGTGGGGTTCCTAAATGCTCCAGGGACTTCTGGAGAATAATGCTTTGAAATCATGATAGGATATTACTGACATAATCATGTCTGGTCTAATATCCAAACATTCTCCTTTCAGGTTAATGGCTATCCCAGGTACCAACACACACAGAGAAACTTGTATTTTTCCTTTTCTCTATAACTATTTGTAAGACCATTATTTTTACAAATATTCACTGTTCTTTTGTGATCAAAGATTGTTTCCCTACCCCATTTACATCTGGCTTGAACATATGACCTTCTCCAATAAGATGATATGTGAGAAGTAATATGTGTCACTGACAAGAGAATATTTCCTATTTCCCTTTTGCTCTTATGACCAGCAATGTTCTAGAACTTAGGAAACTGTCTGCAAAATATGACTGTAACTCTTCATCTCTCCCTTTATAATACGAATTTGTAAAATTTTAGACCAAAGTGAAATATCTCCTCCCTAAAATCTGGACTGGCCTATGACATGTTTTCACCAATCGAATATGGTAGAAGCAGTGATGTCCTATTGCATAAAACAATTTGCAAAAGGAGTTCCATTCATTGTTTTGGAACCACTGCCTGCCATGTAAACAAAACTAGGTTAGCCTGTTAAGAAATTTTAAGAATGAAGAATGAGTAGAGGACAAAGCAATTGTCTCTGTGAAGCCATTCTAGACCAGTCTACTGAAAACCAATAGGAAAGTATGTGAGTGATCCAAGCATAAATGAACTTAATCTGACCCAGATCAGCAGAACTATCCACGTAGCAAGTAGACTTCGGAGAAAAAGGAAATGTTTATTCCTGAACGATTCTGTTTTCAAAGGTTTAAAGTTGCAGTATTAACATGACAAGATGCAAATGATAGATATATTAAGGCTGCTCAGTCAGCCTTTATCTCTGAGTGTAGAAGACATGGAATAGAGCTATAACAAGCATGTGGAGATAAAGTATAAACAAGAAAGATATTTTTTTCTGTAAGCATTGGAGAAACAGAGTCTATTTTTTTACCCAGAATAGTTTTGACTGTGGAGACAGATATACCAATCAACATTCCTCACTGATTTGTTTCTCAATGTATGATACATTTTCCCCCACCAGCTAATTTTAATGCCTTACTTTCCATGGACACTGGGTTTAAATGTGCCCTTTAAGATACTGACATCCATCTATGCCTGGTAATTATTCATGAATTTTTCCTGCCTTTGGGTCTTAGGATTTATACTTTTCCTATGCATTCAAGGGTCTCTGGGCCACAAGAATGTATTTGACTCAAATAAATTTTGTACACTTTGTTTAGTAAAGAACATTTGCAAGATGAAGATGGGATCATCTGATTATTACTGTTAGGATTCATTTACTTTTGCTTTTAAGCATTGAAGGTGTGGTTCCAAAATAACCAACAAAGCATGACTTTTCTGCTACTTTTCAAGCTGCTAGGAATTTGCTGAGTCCCACTGCAATATTTTCAGTAGCTACTGAGCTGAATTCAAAAGAGCTCATTCATCTTCTTTAGGGAAAAAGTGGGTGCCACCAGAGCACTGTACAAAATTCTTTATTTATACCACCCAAGGCATAGTTCTTCTAGTAAAGAGTAGAAAAAGCATAGATTGTAATCTGTTTTTGAACCCAAAGGTTCATCCCCACCCATTAGAAAATAGCCAATATTTACCAAGCAAAATACTTTAATAATTATGACAGGCAACATTTCTTGAACAAGTAACAAATGCCAACCCTGTTCTATGTGCTTACAGACCTTCTAAAGATTATTTTTTTTATCTCCTCACAGAGGAGAAAACAGAAACACTCAGGAGCAGAGACTGTCCCAAGGTTGTCCAATTTACAGATAGGAAGGACGTTTATTTCCAGCACCTGAAGATCTAATAACCTCCCTACACTACTTCTTACCTAATATAGCACTTAACTTTTCAAACTTGAACCAGGAGGATAATTGGGCAGAGAGCTCATTAAATACATCCAAGGACACAGCTTTAAATGCAGCAGGTCTAGGATAGAAACAAGAATTTGTATTTCTAAAATCTGCATTACTAACATCCAATTTGTTTATATGTTGCTTGTCCAAGGGTCACATTTTGAGGAGTAGTCATTCTATCCTCAAAGCATCTCTTCTGGAGATGCTGTCATCTCTCTGTTTAAAGGAAGCTAAAAGGTTACCCTATCTACAGTGTTAGGCATATGGTAGGTGACAAGGGTTTTTGAACAAAATCATGAAACATCTTGCCCAAGATTTAAATTTATACTCTCTATTCCAGAGACAGTTTTCAAAAACTTTCTAGTTTGTTTGTGAAAAATGCCCCTTTCATATGCTAGATCAACAGACATCCAGAGAGTCAAGGCTCATGTACTCTCCATCTCCCACAAGATCTAGAATAGCCACCTGCTTATAAAGAGTACCTAGGTTTCATTTGCTAAATTAAACCAAAGTTAGTACATTACACTACTACTCCACTGGCTCCTAAAGTTAAGATTGAAGTAATTATGTTAGATTAGTTAATACTTGTTTGGTGTTTTCACAAAGTACCTGGTCTTTCCCCTCATCTATCACAATTTAGTTTGTTTGCTACTATTTTCTCTTGTGTATATTTTAACTGACAGCAGTTATTTTTTTCACTTAAACTAACCCAGAAGGCTAGATAAAATGCATTGCAGTTTCTTGTTCATTCCTGTTTAACTTGAACATGTTCTAATGTGATCAATATCTAGTTTGACTTTCATTGTTAGCAACAATAAAACACAGCCATCCAATTATATGTTTCCTCAGAATGAGAGAAAGCATTTAATAATGCTTCGTTTTGATCACTCTCTTGTGTGAAAATTAGGTAGACATCTTTGGAAAATAAGAAGAAATCAATTCATTGAGGCAGAAACTGGAGCTTCATGGAAATTCATGCAACTTAGGGTGTTTTAAGGCCAAATGGTCGCTTGGAAATTGAGTTGAACCTCTGGTGTTTAATCATGAGTTTAGAGAAAAATTAGTATTGTCTATTCTGTATCCAAAACTGACTTACTATCTTCCCCATTTTTCCTTCATGTGAGCTAACTTTTCTTGTGGATATTGCTATCCCCACCCTTGGTGCCATCATCCTCCTAAGGTAAAGAATCTTGCTGTCCTCAAGTTACATCATTACTGTAGCTGATGCTGTACCAATCAGCTGTGAGCACCAGGTATGCTGAGTCCCTTTTCAGGTTTTTGTGCCCTTTCCCAGTTAGTGCCCCCTTTATGTTCAATGCTGTATATTGAAACCTTCTTTTCAGAGAGCTGCCTTGCAACTATGGAGCATTTTACTCCCAGTTCCTGGGATTTAACATCACATTGGGGTGAGTCAATAAGTAATGGATGCAGAAAAGATAGAAACTCCAGTTGATTTACTTTAAAAAACAACAAACTAAGGTAAAATCATACTCCAGAGCTCCTGTGAGATCAGGCTGAAGATAGGACTTGCTCTGAAAGCTCATACTTCTTAGTCTCTTGTCATTTTCTGTCCTGTTCCTCAACTCTCTAACTGGTTTCTCCTGGAAGTAATGCATTAGTGAGCTACTTTCCCATAGACCCTCACCTCAGGTCTCCTCCTAAGGAAGCTTAGCTAAAACAGGAGTGGCTGCTTTTTCCATTTCCAAAACTTGAGCTCCCTATTGTATACGCACTGTTCTGGCATTTCCCATTGCCATTGCAATCTTATTTTGAGACCCTTCCCATTTAGCCCTCTGACAAAGAACTTCCCGTTATACTTTCCCAACCACATCATTTGTTCAAAATTCAGTATTTTCTTTTGCTATGGAATTAAGTAATCCAAATTAAAAGGAAATCCAGGGGTTGTCCTCCATTCCTTCCTTTCTACTTTCTCCTCTACTGAGTTACCATAGTCCTTAGAACTGACCACTGATGCTTTTAAACTCTTTACTCAACCCTTCAAAAACTGTATTGAGTAGCTCTTAGGTCCTTACTTTTGTTATCAGTGTGTTGATTGCATTGAAAAATTCACAAAATGAAGTAGCAGAGAAAAGAAAGGAGTGAAGGGATGAAGGGATAGAGAAAGGGAAGGAGATAAGATATAATCTATTGAATGCAATAAAGAGGCTAAAACCATGATATGAAAAATCCTGATAGGATAAGGTAGGCACTACATAGAAAGTTAGGCATGAGGTAGGGTGTCTTTTCTGAACAAGTGATATCTGTACTGAGACCAGAGGGCAAAAAAGACATCTGTGGGACAGCCAGTAGGAGAGACATCAAGAGAGAGGAAATATCTAGCACAAAGCTCAGAGAAGGGCTGTTTGGTGAGTTCAGAGAACAGGGAAACCAAGGCCGGACACGGTGGCTCGTGCTTGTAAGCTTCAGCCTATGAAGCAGCCGGGGCTAGGGATCGTGGTTCTAGTCCATCCTGGGGCCCGTAGCGAGACCTAGTTCCAAAAAAAAAAATAGCTGGGCATGGTGGTGCGCACCTGTAATCCCAGCTAGCTGGGAAGCTGAGGCTGAGGATTGCTCGAGTCTGTGGTACCCCGGGCAACAAGAGCCTGCGGTTTCACAGGCAAAAATAGAGAGACCTAGTCTCAAAAAAAAAAAAAAAATCAGAGAACAGGAAAACCAATACAATGAAGGGCAAAGCCTAGGGAGAAGAGAAATGTAGGATGACACCAGAGAGGAGGGGAGTCAGTTCATGAAGCACCTCCAATATGTCATCTATTACTAGACAACTCTATTGAAAGTTTTAAGCAAGCAGTAATATGCTCTGAATTATATATTTTTTTCAAGAATGGCTACTCCCAGGATAATGTCACCACTGATCTAAACCCTATTGCTATGGATTTCCCTGATCTGAGAAATAAGAATTAAAATGGAGCATATTAACATTGTCAAAGTTAAGAATTCTATCAGCACAGACAGAATTTCTGCAGCAGATGTAGAGAAACATTGCCAGATTTGGAACACTCCTGCATGGAGAACTGAGAGTACTTGTTAATAGAATTGCTCTCTCTGTGTGTGTGCATGTGTGTGTGTGTATGTGAGTGTGTGTGTTATATTGGCTTGAAAGAATAAAGAGAAAAGAAGAATCAAGAATGACTCTGAGGGTCTGAGAAAATGTACTCTTTTCCCACAGCCCCTGCTTTAGTTAAGATTCTGTATCACTACAGTCTGGACAAAATGGCAGGAGATTCTTCATCTCCATTATCTTCACTCTCATTATCCTTACTCATTCCCTCAAAAAAATCTTATATGTTATTTCATAGGTCTCAGAATCATTTCTCTTAAAAACTGGATCAGTTAGGGAAAAAGAATCCCCATTATGTATCATCAGAAATTATTTAAATTAAATAAGTGAATTTTTTCACTCAACACAAAGTAGATACTGACATAAATATGGTTATTAGTGATATTTCAAAGTCATTGCCCATTCTAAGGTTGAAGCAAATTAGATTTTTGATTCCTAAAGATGCACTTATTACTCTGAAAATTGGGATAAAGTTAGGGGAAAAAATCAGGTCCCAGACCCAGAAGCACGGACAGAATCCTAAATTCTCATAGTCCAAACTTATTATTCCCCAAACCCATCAGGTATTTTAGAACCTACTGTCCTTTGCATGTGTCATTTATTCTGTTTGAAATGTCATCCCTCTCTGCTAGAAAGTCACTCTCAATCTCTCCAGGCAGGGTAAATTACATCCTCTTCTTTGACAGCCCTATGCTTCCATAGCTCTCTGTCAACATGGATCATATTGGTGTGCTAGGTCTATTCACAGAGCTGTCTCATCTTCAGGACCATGAATTTCTTGCAGATAAGAATTACATCTTAAAGAATTCCCAGTATGCAATGAAGATGCCTGTTGAATCCACAGTAGCCATAGACAAGTGCAAAGAAGCAAACTGGTATTTTGATAACTCTTTGAAGTTCAAATTAGAGCAAAAGATTATATCCTGTTAAACTCATCATTGATACAAAAGGATACAGAATAAAGGGTGGCCACTGTACATGGATGATATTTTTATCAGTTTTTCAACTATTAAAAGAATCTCTTAAACTTTGTGCTTAGTCCAGAATTCTGTGAGTCAACATTTTTGCCAAGTTCATCTGGGTGACTCTGGTTGCACTAAGTTCATTCATGCATTTCTGACCAGTTGTAGGGGACTGATTTGTCTTTGTAAGTAGCTCCAAATACCTCCAACTGAATAGCCTGAATGTGGTGAATGAGTTGGGTTCAAGATTGCTTGAGGGTTATACTCAGACATTTATACTCATGGCATACTCATGGTTATACTCATGGCATTTTGCCATCACTTGTGCGGCAATCTATTGGCCAAAGCAGTCACAGGATTAGAAACTCAGGAAGTGTGAAATAACCCATATTTTGGTGGAAGGAAATTCAGTACTCATAGTGATATGCCAGCTCCAAACCTTAACCTCAAAAAGTCATGCACAATCCTGTTCTCTCTTTCTCTCTCTCTTGCCATAGGAGAAAATCAGGGTTAACTTATGGGAGAATGAGTAACCACAAGAAAAGAGTTCAGTTGTCCTTGGTGAGTTCATCCTAGACAAGTTTTCAGTCAGGGGATTCTCAAATTTGAAAGTAAATGCAGCAAAGATCAGCAGAGTTGCTGCCCAATAGCAGATGGGAGTAGTCTGAGCCAAGATCAGAAGCATATTAATAAAATCTTCTTATTTTAAGTCATTGAGTTGGGGGTATTTGTTTTGCATCAAAGCTAGGTGATAGTGAAATTATTATAGATTTCTATGTTGACTCAAAGTGCCTCTTAGTTGCTGTTGTTCTAATTTTTAATTTATGTAGGAATATATACATTTCCTCTTTCTCAGGTTTCCAATGTCCAATGTCAAGCTTTTTCCATCATCATTTTTGAAAGAGGAATAATGTGCATGACTAGGGTTAACTATATCAGCTACATGCAGCAGAATCAGCAAGCAAGGCACAACATCCACATTCAGACAAACCCAGGTTTAATACTGGTTCTGACTCTGACTGGTGGTGTATCATTGGGTGAGCTTCTTTATTTGGAAAATGAAGACAATAAGCATACCTAGGACCCTCATACATATAAAGAAGCCAGAGTGGGTTTTAAACAACTCCAAATGTCAACAACTACTGTTCTCTAGAACACAACCTCCTTATCTGTGCATGACAACTATAGGTTATTTGGGATAAAAATAAAAAGTTACATAGTTAGGTTTAATAAAGATTAGTTCTCTTTCCTTCTGTCTCCCAATTTCCCTACAGAATATTTAAATTTGGAACAACTGGTGCTCCATGCTCTCGTGGGGGAGGGGAGAGAAACTCTATGGAGCATGGGTCAAATCTGGTCCATTGTCTGTTTTTGCAAATAAAATGTTCTTGGGACACAGTCACATTCATGCGGATGATTGCTTTTGCTTTACAATAGCAGACTGTATGTTATTGTAAGGCTTTTGCTTTACAATAACAGATTGTATGCCCCCCCCCAAAAAACTAAAATATACAACTCGGCCCTTTCAAGAAAAAAGTTTGTTGATGCCAGTAATAACTCCTTGCACTCAAATTTTAACTACACATAAGATTTTCTGAAAATCTTGTTTGAAACAGATTCTTGGTTCCCCTTTACCAGATTCTGAATCAATAGGTTTGGGGAGGCCTGTGAAGCTGCACTTTGAACAGCATTCAAGTGATGCTGGTGTCAGTCTGGGCACCACACTTCAGAAAGATGGCTCTAACATTTGAAATATGTTATGTATATAAAATCCTTATTTTTAAATTATGAGGCATTAATAAATTTCATACAAAATTTATACAAAATAAGCTCATTTATTAAAAAGCTCAAAATTGTGCCTTTGGCATGGATCAATGAACAACTACAAGTCCTTTAATGTAAAAATTTCCTTATAGATAATTCATGCTTATTTACAGGAAGCAAAGTCAATCCAGGTCAGAGTAAGAAACCAAACAGGAAAACAAATAATATATAGTAAGCTTTAATTATTATTTTCTGTACAAAATGAAAATCTATCTCAAGGTTTTCTTAAATTGGAAGGGTTTTCTCCTCCTAATTGTGCCATTTGCCCAATTCTCTCTAAAATGTCTAATAATGATACACTCTGTGACAACCAAATACTCCATGGCTCAAAATAATTTATATTTTCCCCTACTAATAACAGATTGCAGATGCTCTACTGGCAGTCCTCAAGATTTCAGACTGATGACTAGCAACACAGCTTACTTAAAAAGTACTGGGTCAGATATGCTGCAATCCAATGAATGATATTTGAAAATCATCCTAGAATGAGACTTTATAAATTATTATAATTAAGCTGGTTGTTACTAGTCTGCTCCTCTTTAGTCCCTAATTTAATTTCCTTCAATGATTTCTTTCTTCCTACCCATCTTTCTACTTGGGTGCTTAAAATAAAAAGAGCAAATTACTTTCTTTTAAAATTGTATAATATACAATTCATTTTAACTTAATCATTTAGATCATATCCCTTTTATTAGTGGAAAAAATGACCTGAATATTATTTGGAGTCTATTTTAGTATAGAATAAGCCACAAAGAACAAAAGACTCTTAGAAATAGAAAAAGTTTATAGTCACTTCCATGTCCAGTTCCAAGTTATGTAGTTAAAAGTAAATAAGAGCCTCTTTAATGTGGAACTTTATAGAAACCTGGAACAAAAATCCAACATCCTTTGCAGTTTATGAGCTGTTGAAACTATAAACTTACCCAGAAGTTCTAATGAAATTGTCCTTAGATCTCAAAATGTATTCATGAAATAAATTCTTTGTGCCACCTGCAATATTAGAATGAACTTTTTTGGATGAAGAAAAATGTGCCTGACACCCTTCTTTTACCTCCCTCTTACTTTTTTCCTCTCTCTCTTTCTTCTGCAGCTTTGAATAGCTTTCTTAATTAATTACAGTTAGAGCACTTTCATTTTTAAAACAGAGATGAAAATCTCCTGTCTCATAAATTTCAAGTATTCCATGAGTGTCAAGATATAACTAAGTCAATTGTCAATCATTTTTTTTGCCCTTTCTGATTTTTTCCCTTTCTGTGTACCTGGATTTGAGTTCTATTTCACTGTTTTTAAGTTTTGTGACATTACGTAAACTAAGAATTTTACTCTTGCCTTAATGTCTAACTCTACAAAATGGAAATTAAAGAAACATCCTATCTCATTGGATTTTTTTTGTTATTATTAAGTAATCAAATTTAGTGAAACACTCCTGGGAAATGCTCGCTATGTGTCAATCATCATCATCATCATTGTTAATTTGGTGACTATAAAACAATGTGCTATTCATTCAATCTGCTTTGTCCTTGGTATATATCTCACTATAATGTAGAAACCAATTTTTATTGACTATGATCTCTGCCTCCTGGACATTCACAGTTGTAGTCATTAAGTGCAAACAGAGTTTGGTTTGATGAATGATTCAGCTTTCTGGGATCACCTCCCAAATAAATAGTTCACCTTTGAGTCCTTGTTTCAGGTTCTGCTTTTGGGAGATCTCAGACTAAGACATATATTTAATGTCAAGAATGCCAAATTGAAGGAAACACAGAAGAATCTTAAATCCATAGCAGACTACCTATGAAATAGAAACAAATTCAGTGGGATGAAACATATTTTACTTAAAATCTAAAAACCAGGACTTGAAGGAAGGCTTGTTCAATAAATCCCTGGGTGTAGGGAAGGGGTGGTCAATTTTGATCTTGCTAAGGTTCTGGAATGTAAACTAGCCACCAAAGATCATAGCAGTAAAAACATTATCAGGACATTACTTGGAGTACACTTAGTACTCTTTTCCATTAAAAAAAAAAAGCAGGAGGAGAATAAGAAATTCACAGGATGTGAGTAAGAAATTCACAAGAGCAAATTGAGAGGAGTTCATCTATAGAAATCATAAGAAACACATAACTTTATCATAAATTTAAATGCCTCTAGAAACAAGTGTTTGATTATTTTTCTGGCATAACTGAAACTTACAAAACTGGACAACCCCTTTCACTAAAAACAATTTAAAATATTAGCTAAAATACAAATAATGTGTTTTCCAATGCAAGCATGAGTGAGTGAGACAGCATGGAAATTCTCAGAGATCACTTATTAAGAGCAGGAATCCAGACAGATGAGTAGAGTCAAGACCCTGTCTCAGTCACACAAAATAAGGTCTACAGTCTGAGTAGAGGTAAATGAAGAAAAAATTGTTGTCACTGTTTACTTCTCCAAACTCTCCCCCACTTCACACTACATCAATCAGGGGGGAAGAGAGAGAGAGAGAGAGAGAGAGAGAGAGAGAGAGAGAGAGAGAGAGAGAGAGAAGAAAAAGTTGATCAACTCTGACCTTGGCATTAGGTAGAAAAAAAAAAAATCCCTGAGAGAGACTATATTCAAAAGATCCTTCTCATAGGTCTACAATTCAATTAAAAAAACTGTGTGTTAATAAAACCACAAGCTGAGAGTTTAGTTTTTAGTTGTACCTTCAAGGTAAAATTAGCTTCCATAATTTTTTTTAAAACAGAAGTCTTAAACATCAATGGCTTAACCCCATTTAAATAGATCCATATTTATTTCTTGGTTACACCACACCTAATTGCAACAGAACCAGGACTGAAGTTGAAGAATTCTCTAACACAGGCCTCTCTGTCTTCATTACATGACTTATAAGTGCTCCTTGAACATCTGCATCTACTCAGGGGTAGATGAAGATCCTACATGGGAACAATTGGGGTGATGCAGTAGAATATAAAAATGGCCTTAATGAATCATATCTTTCTGAATCCATGTCCCTTTTCACTGTGACTTTCAATCTCCTCTTTCATGGGAAATGGGATCTGTGTCCCTAAATCTTGAATTTCAGTCAGAATTGAGACATATGTTGATTGAAAGACTGTAATGAGAACAACACTGAAATTGGGTCAAAGGGGGAAGGGGAAGCTGCCAACCAACAAGCCAGAGGAAAAGGTAACATTTTAAAATGCAGCTCTGTATGGCTGAGCCTATGAGGATGGGATATCACATAGAGAGAAAGACTTTAAGAAGGATAATTATGATACCCTGATATAGGAAGAGACCATCTTGAACTTTCCAGACCAAATAACTTAGAAAATAACCAAGTCGTACAAATGCGTTCAGGAAAGTCTATAAAAATGCTACATATTCAATTGATTGGCCATGAGCAATTGTTATAAGGCACTAGATTTTGTAAGTGGTTTGTCACAAAATGCCTGGTAACTAAAGTGGTCATTCGTTCACTTGCAAGCTATTTAGTGTAGGCCAGGTATGGAATTGGATGCATCATTGAAGTCATATTTCACACGTCAAGAACTCAGACAACTCCACCCAACTCTAAGAATGTCTGAAAACAGAACTATGTACTCACAGTGAGAGAAAAAAATGTTTTGATATACAACTAGTTTGCTTCTACCACAGAAAGGGTTCCTATTTAATAGCATTTATAATAGGCAGAAACAGTATCTGAGGAATTTACCTTTACTCATACATCAAAGAATTAGAACAAAATTTTAAAATAAGCTTAAAGATGAAGAAGGAGGCATAACACTGTCTGTTATGACTATTTTTAAAAGAATGTAAGAGAATGTTTTGACAAAAAAAAACGGAAAATAAGGCAATTTCTCAAAATATGATGAATCAACATTGACTCAAGAGTAGCAGGAAATCTTAATGGCCCTATAACCATTAAAGATAAGAAATCAGCACTTAAAAGCTTCTCCACAAAAGAAAATTTCAGATCCTGACAGATTTGTGGGCAAGTTCTAGCAAACACTAAAAAATGATCATAAATATGACTCATATGCTTCTAAAGAACAGCAAAAGGAAGAGTAACCCCTCACATTTTATGTGGTAAGTTTGATCATGTCACAAAATCCAAATAAGGAGCTCAGGGAATGAAAATTTACAATATATTCTCAATCATGAATGCATTCATAAAAATACAAAACAATTTTTTTTGTCAAACCAGATGAGTAAAGATAAAAAAATAACATCTCATGATCATTTTGGATTTATCCTTGGAATGTGAAATATGAGGTATATAAAAATACAGATACAGCTATATAAATTGGTAGAGATATTTTTCTCTCCCTCTTGCTCTGTCTCAGATAGCTAGGAGATAGATAGATAGATAGATAGATAGATAGATAGATAGATAGATAGATAGATAGATAGATAGATAGATAGATAGATAGATAGATAGATAGATAGATAGATAGGATATAGCTGAGCTATATAGATATAGGTATACATAGAAAGACACAGATATAGATATAATCACCTCAGTGACTCTCAGAGGTGGGGAGAGAGGTTTCTATTTTCTCACCTGATATGTAAGAACTCTGAGTATGACTCTGTTTTAACATTAAGTAGAGTTGAACAATCTATAAAACAAATCTTCTTAGATCCAAGAGAGAATGACATTATAGGTCAAACTGCTGCACTAAATACTCGTGATACAGACATGCAGACAGATAGAATCACAATTTAAATGAGCAGAAACCTCGAAAGGAACTGTTTCAGGGACAGGAAAATCCTACCTGTAAATGATGAATTATTAGGACCCAGTGTAGTTTAGACTGATGGCTGAAAACTCCAGGAAGACCAAATCTTGAAAGGATGCCAAACTTTTGTGAGTTTCCCCACAAAAGATATATGGTAAGGTTTATAGTGTATCTATATACCTCCTGGAGTTCTATGGACTTCTTATAGAGAAAATCGGAGAAAAAGCCCCTCATGCTTCCGCAAGGGGAGGGGAAAGGTAACTATTTTGAAATATGTTAGAGTATTTTATTCCTAACAGACTCTGCCCACAGGAAAAATTTAACCAAAGCCTAACTTACTAGGGTTTTACCAGAGTCTAATGGCCCTGGACAATGGGGAATATTTCCAGACCCTTAAACCAACATGTCGCATCTAAGTTTGTTGGGTGGGCTGGTGAAAATGACTGAAAGGCACTGATGAAGTTTATAATCAAGGCATATAAGTAAAAGACCAGGGCCTATCATTGAACTATGGAACAATTCCTCTACCCCACAACTTACCCCCACATTACTGCTCTATTTATGGCAGTTCCTTTTACCCAGAACATCATGTCTGGCTAACAAAAACAACAACAACAAAAAAAATGTCAAAACATATTTAAGGGGAAAAAAAACAGTTTGAAAAAACCAAGCATCAGAACCGAGAACCAGCTATGTCAGGAATGATAGACACATAAATTAAAATAACTGATTAATATATTAAGGATTTTAATGAAAAACTTGGGCAACTTGCAATAACAGATGGGTAATGTAAGCAGAAAATTGGAAATTTTATAAAAGAAACAGAAAGAAATCCTAGAGATCAAAACTCTGTAAGAGATGAGCAAGGCTTTTGATAGACTCATTTATAGATGGAATACCACGGAGGAAAGCATGTCTGGGCTTGAATATAGCTCAATAGAACCTTCTAAAACTGAAAGAGAAAAAAGGAAAAACTGCGATAAACAGAACAGTATATCCAGAAATTGTGGTGTAACAAGAAAAGGTATAAGATTATAGGAATACCAAGAGAAGAGAGTAAAGAGCAGAAGAAATTTGAAACTTTGAAACTATAATGGTTAAAAATATCCCCACACCCATTAAGACACCAAAAGAAAGTTCAAGCGATCCTATATGTTGGTGTGCTATGCTGAAACTGCAGAAAATTAAAGAAAAAAATCTTGACAGAAACCACAAGAAAAATTACCTTTCCTAAGGGAAGGCAACATCACAATATCTGTCATCTCAAAAACTATATAAGCAAGTTGAGTCTAAAACCAAATATTTAAAGTTTTGAAAGAGAAAAAAAAGCATTCCAACTTAGAATACTGTAAAACTATCCTTCAAAAAATGAAGGAAAAGATTTTCTCAGACAAACACAAAATGAGGAAATGTATTGCACTAAAACTGGCTTGCAAGAAATGTTAAAGAATTCTTTAGAGAGAAGGAAATGATATAGGTAAAATATTCAGTTCTACATAAATAAAGAAAGAACATTTAGAAAGCAAATTAATGTGGAAGATAAAAATAGAAAAAGATTAAACTATCTAAAATACTCTTAGAATTAAAATGAATGTCACATGAAATTAAGTTTTCATTTATTATATATTTGTTTTAAAACTTCTGAAAAAGTTAAGAATAGAAAGAAATTATATTGTTGATAAACACTATCTTAAGAAGAGGGATGGAAAGAGAGAGGGTGGGAGAGGAGGAAGAAACACTGAGACAAGCTTTAATTTTACATAAAAATTTCAGTGTTTAAGAATAGTGAAAATAAAAATCAAGGTCTGCTATTACCACATCTAGTCAATATTGTCCAATGAAGTAAGACAAGGAAGAAAATAAAGTTTAAGGATTGCATGGAATGAAATAAAGCTGTAATAATTCAGAGTGGTATGATTCTAGAAAATCTCCACAAAACCTACTGACATTTTATTAGAATGAACAAGAGAATTTAGCATGATTATCTGAACAAATCAATATACAGAATTTCATTGTATTTCTAGAAGTCATCATGATTCATCAGGTAGCATGATTAGTCAGATGACATTAAAATAAAATTTAGAAATAGTGTGTGACTTTCTACAAAGCAGACATCTGTAATAACGATTAAATTTATTTTTTGAATCTATAAATCTATATGGGAAGAGCTGACATCTTAACAATATTGATCCCTCTGATACTTAAAAATAACATGCATTCTCTTTTATTTAATTCCCTTAGCAATGTTTGGAGATTTTATCATACAGTTCAATTACATGGTATTTGCTAAAGTTATCTTTAGACATTTCATATTTTTATGCTATTGCATATAGTGAACTTTTCCATTTCCATAAAGATGTACGTGTCAACTTCAAAAGGACCTCAACAGTACCAGCCACTCCCTCAACACCCCGACCCCCCCTACCCCGGCAAAATAGCAAATTTCTCTGTTCTACTCTCAGGAAGAAGATTTTTCACATTTTTCCTTTGGACCTTCTCAATTCCCAGCCAGCTTCATTATTATCAACAAACTGATTTTTGACTTCTCAGAGAAAATTGCAACCATGTTACCTTTTAACAGGTAAACTCCATAAAATACTTGTTTTTGTCATTCACAAATGCATATTAAGCACCTTAAACAGTATGTGATTCAAAGTTAATGCTCAAAATACATTTGAGAATTAAATTTACACCATGTATATCTAGCTATACCCATTTGCACTTTCTTTAGCCACCCACTTCTAATTCAATGAAAGCACTGTCATCTTCCCAACCAAGACCAAGTCTTTGATCCCTACTTGAATTCCTAACTCAACTAGCTACTTGGGAATCTTACATTATCAGTTACCCTTTTCCTCTTTTTTTTTTTTAGACTACCATAAACCATAGTCTTCCCTATAAGTTTTAAACATACTGAAAGCTGTGTCATCCACAATATAACTCCTTAAACCAACTTCTCACTCCCAGTTTCCATATCTATTTGTCCTGTCTGCTTCATAGAATTCTTTAGAAATTGTGTACATTTGCTCCTAGATGCTTTGGAAAGTCTCCATCTACCTGAACAACTGGCCTTTTGGAAAACCAGTCTGTGTCACTTCAATAGGTTTTCTTCCCAGGACTTCACTGAAATTGTTCTTCTATCAGGAATGACCTACTTGAGCACAAATCCAGTGATGATATTTTAATGCTTCATCAATGTAGTGTAACCATCCCAATGGGGAAAGGTATCACCCACTCGAGACTTTTAATAAATAACAGAAATGAAATAATCACTTGAGCTTCTCTCTCCTTCTTTCCTCCTTCTTTCAGGGGGATGCTGCCCTTTTATTGCCTCCTCTTAGGTCCAGGTGAACCCACTCATGTATGTGTACATCCACTGGACCAGACATGTACAAATATAGGGAGGGCACAATATCACAGGTGCTGGTCATAGAAGACAATGGCATAAGGGCAAAAACACTGAAAAACTCATCTACCCAAAAATTAAACATAAACCTCAACTCATTTGGAGCTATTGACCATTCCCGCCTTTTAAAAAATGCTACTAATAAATAAAATAAAATAAAATAATAAGATACTATATTATTTTAATATAGTATCTTATTATTTAATATTTTATTATCTTATTAATTTAATATTTTATAATAATTTAATATTATATATTTGATATCATATAATAATTTAATATTATATAATATTCTATAATAATTTAATTTTATAATAATTTAATATTATTTAATATTTTAATATCTTATTGATTTAATATTTTATAAAATAAAATAATAAGATAGTATAATATAATAATAAGGAAAAAATAAAAACACTACCTTCTCTGCTTTCTGGGTTTCCTCCTACCTCTTTAAATTTGCCTTTTCTGACTTTCATCATAGGCTCATTCTTTTTCACTCAGTCAGTAAATATAATGATTCACAAGTTTCTGGTCTGTCTCACTTGAGTTTTATTCGCTTTGCATTTACTGTCTTGATGACTACCTACAAGCAAATGCGTCATAGAGTTTTAGCACTACCTCAGGTCATCTCTGAACCCCAGACCTGAAAAAGCAAGTGACTTCTTCCTTCCTCACCTGCTCACTTACACGTCTCTAAAACCCTTCAAACTCAAACTCTGGGAATTTTATCCTTTCAAGCCAGTTCTAAACTAGCCCTTTAACTCCTTGAGTGCTTTGACTTCTACATGTATAAGGCATATATGTGCACCAGCAATCTTAGGGAAAACTTGTTATTCATGGGGTTAGTTAGTATAATGTAACCAATGTCCATCACCAATTATAGAGACAAGCATCAATCTCAACAGTCTGCATAGGCTTTTTATTGGTTCTAGCAGTTACAGAGACATATCAGGCAGGGCAGGACAGGGCATGGAGGGATGGCTGAGGACTGGGCCACGGGAAAGCCTCTGCAGCCCCCCATGAATGACTCTTCAGACTCTTTTCTCTGGGCTCTCTTATTGACGTTCTCTCTTGCTCTCCTCTCTTGTATGTGATCTATTGTGTGCTTACTGGGCTCCTTTCATCCCCTCTCTTCTAGGTCCAAGTGTGCCCACTCACACATGAGCACACCCACTGGGCCACACAATCATAGGGAAGACACAACACCTCAGGTCTTGAAGACAAAGGGTAATGAAGAAAAAGCCTGACTAACTCACTTACCCTGTTGACAGGTTTCTCAGTAATGAGGTAGAGCCCACTAATACTAGTTTGTGGAATATCTCCATCAAGAGCAAGGAAAAGTCAGTGGAAATCTATGCAACCTTCACTCTCCAGGTTTTATCCATCACCGAGGTCTATAGTTTGTTCTACTTCTCCTAGCTGCCTGTCCCTCAAATTGCCAGTCCATAGCCCACTCCTTTCAGTGACAAAATTGAAGGACCCTGAAGCATTCCTCAAGTCCCCACGATACCAACAAATCCAGAAGCAAACAGAGAAGGTATTCTACTTTACTTCCTGTTATCCACAGATGATGTTTGTCCCAGTCTTACCTAAAGTAAGACTTGCGCAATGGATACTGGTAATTTATCCTCTTTCCTGTAGACCGCTTCCCCTCCTCTCTACTGAACTCTTCCCCTCAGCATTCAAACATGTGGCAATTTCTCCCTTTTTCTTGGTCCCATTTCCCCCTGCAAGAAACGCTTGGTTTTGTTCTCTTTGCATTTTGTGAAAAATTGTTTCCCCTGCACGATAATTGCCTCCAGTTGCTCTGTTCTCCCTTTTCAATTATTTAAATTAGACACTTACCCACACACCCACAACACGGCTAATATTGTGGTTGTAACAACAGCTGCTTCACCTTTGTGCCCCTGAGCACGTAATTCAATATTCCCGAAAGTAGCTTTGTCACTGAAACAATTATAGGTAATGCTTAACTTACAAAATACAATGTGTTTATCTAAAAATTCCAGAGACTTGTTCTAGAAGGAAGATCATAATCAGACACATTGTTTGACTGAGTTTCTAGCAGATGTCGTTTCTTCCCTGCAGAAGTTGGTGATAAATCACTAACCTCTCTTTTGTTTACGAAAAACAAGGACTGGAAATCAACGTTGTGAAATATCATGGCCCCTGTCCTAGATGAATGGAACCAGCAAGGGCAGGAGATGGCCTATCAGACAGGATAACTTCAAAATACAGTCTGCTGACCCACACGTCCCACATGACTCCTGCCCTTTAAAACTCATCAGTCAATCTGAGGAATTAAAAGTAGTCTGTGAGGTAACCATCTACATCTTTCTCCTCAGGTTGCTGACTCTTAAATAAATTCGATTTCTTTCCATGAACTTTCTCTTGAATACTGCCTTTCAAGCAGTGAGCAGCCAAAGGACACAGAATCTAGTATCAGAATGATAAAGGTCACTTCTAATACAAAGTTCAGGAAACAGCATCTGTGTTGAACCATGCTGCCATCTATACCACTACGTGTGTCTTCTCTGCCTGCTTTGAACCATGCTCTCCTCTTTGCCAACTGTACTGTAACCGATTTTCATTGCCAAATGTAAGGGCAAGCATTAGACCCAACAACCTGCGTAGGTTCTTTATTGGATTTAGCAGCTATACAGACACACCAGGCCGGGCAGGGTAGAGCCAAGGAATCCCAGGCCCCAGGAATCTTCACACTCTTTCCCTAGGCTCTCTCTCTCTCTGACATTCTCTCATGCTTTTGCATCGTGTGCTCCCTCACCCCTTTATGGCCTCTCTTCTAGGCCCAGATGTGCACACTTACACAAGCGCACAGCTGCTGTACCACATAATCATGGGAAGGGTACAATATCCCAATATCCCAGGTGCTGATTATTCAGGCTAATGAAAAAAGAGCCTAACTCATCCGACACAGAGCAATATCCAGCAAAGGCAACTGATAATCACATGGGGGGAGTGGGGTGGAGGGGTGGGGAGGGTGGGAGGAGAAACAGGAGGCATCATCTTACAACCAGGAAAGAAAGTGATTTAAAGAAAGAAAATGATCACTAGTTTCAAAAGCTATTGAGAGGTAGAATATTACTAGAATTGAGAATATATCTGAATTAGGCAACTTGGAAATAATTGGGAATCTTGACAAGAGTGGATTCCATAGAGGCTTTGGAACAGAAACCTCAATGGATGGGTTTCAAAAGACCAAGGGAAGTGAGACAGTCCTCAAGGTCACCCCCAGGTTTGAGTTCCCTGGGAGAACTCACAACACTCAAGCATATACTCATATTCACAGATGTGGTTTATAAGAGTGTAGGGATATAAAATAAAATCAGCAGAAGGAAAAGGTAAAAGAAGTGATGTCTGGGAGAAATCAGGAATAAACCTCCAAGGGCCAGAGGACCCAGTAGACTCAAACAGGATATCTTTAATTGCCCCAGCAATGAGCTGTGATATGTGTGAACTTTTTTCCAACCAGAAAAGCTCACTAAAGACTCAGAGCTCAACAATTTTGTTGGAGGTAGGGCCTTCCTAGCATGGACCAAAACTCCAAACTCCCAGGATGAAAGCGGGTTGTGGCATAAACCATATTGTTTATGCAGAGTCTAGACCCATTCAACCACCTTTATAAATAATGGTGGTGGGAACCTCTGCAAATCCAAGTTATTTTGTAAATAGGCCAATCCTGCTATTGATACAGGGTAGTGACACAGTTAAAAATTGTATTGGTGCCAAAACACCCTGGTGGGCAGTCTGTGAGAAAGACCCTGGGAGAGAAAATGGGAAGCAGGAAAGGGCATATAAAAAGTACTAACAAGAAGAAAAGGAGGAAGAGACAAGAATGGTGGACTAAGAGAAAAGGCCCATGTGACCTACCGGGGGAAGCCCCCTGGAAGAGTGAGCTGGAGATGGCAAGGAGCTATGGTGGTAGAGTGGCCTACAGAGAAACAGCTGGTGTGGAGTCGGATGCCAGAATGTCCGGCCGGGGTTGACCAGGGGCTACTGAGGGCAGGCCTGGTGGATTTGGCCAGACACCGCCAAAGGTGGGCCTGGTAAAGGAAGCGAGCGCATGGAGCAACAGCAAGAAGGCTGATTTGTGCATCAGCAATTATGGATGGAATTTGAAGAGTCTTGGAGAAGTAGAGCAGCACATAATACTGGAGAAAAAGTAAAGAGAAGACTCTGGAGAAAAGATTGAACTTTGCAGAGTGCCTATCTCAGGTTTGAAGGGGGAAAGGGGCACCATTTTGGACATGGGTTTGGGACTTTCGGGCTAAATGGTGACTGGGGTAAGATAACTGGCCACTTGTGGTATTAAGGGCTTTTCGTTTTCCTGGTTAATTTCCCTTGTTAATAAAACGTTGTTGAGCTGCATTTCTGACTGGCAATGCTACATGTGAGTGATGCCAACATGAGGGAAACTAACTGGCAGAAGCTGCATTTTTAAATGTGACTTGTTGGTTGCCCATTTTTGCCCACTTCTGCCCATTTTTGACCTAATTTCAGTATGTTAACTCTTTTATGCACAAGGAGAATCAGTGAAGTAGGGACTGGTCCTTTGATAAATTTTGCTCTAAAGAGAGTAAGAGAAATCTGATAGTCACTGGAGAGATTATAGAGAGTGAAAGAACTTTGCTTTATTTTGCTTTATCTTACTTGTAGTAGGTAATATTACAGGATGTTTGAATACTTATGGGAATGTTCCATGTGTTCTATAAGCAGAGGAAATTCAATGATCCAGGAGAAAGAAGAAATGAGAAAAGTGGGAATCAGCAAACAGGTAAATATGAGACATTTGCTCATTATGAGTGACAACGATTGTTGATTGTGATAACATGTCTCTCTTAGATATTTCATTAGCAGTCAGTTCTGTGTGGTAACAATTTATATTACTAAATATAGAAAATCCAATAGTTGTAAGTTCAAAACTCTGGTGAGGACGGGAATACCCCCTTCCAAAGTAACAACAGGAAAAATATGTATGTAGTAGAAATAGGAATAATGTCCGAAGGATTTTTAATGGAAAACACTATAAACTGTTAAAGGAGGACATAAAATTAGACAAGAATAAATGAAAAGACATATCAATCAATTCCTTGAGAAACTAAACATTGTAAAGAGTATTTTCTTGAAATAATTATATCAAAAGTACTCATTCCCATCAATTTTAATTTCAAAGGAAAGGAGCTTAAAGAATACATCTAAAATTTTATTAACTCAATCATTCCAACTTGTTTAAATTAAATTAATTTTGATTCACATTAAAGCTTATGTGGATTTTATAGTAATAAAAAGTCAGCATTATATTTTTTTGAAAATTAAAGTGGAAATGTTTATTTTTGTGTTATGCAAATAGTGTAAATTAATTGGAGGAAAATTTAGAATACACATAAGGACATGTATTTTTTTTAATAAAATAAAGCAATCTGAAACTACAAGACCCAGAGAGAGTCACTTATTCTGAACATTTTGTTGCATGCTCTTCCAGGCTTGTACTCTCCTCCATTCTTCTTTGGCATGGTGCTTGTACGCAAACTTCCAGTTACACAGTTCATTTATAATTCAGCCCCCAACAAGATACTTCAAATTTCAACTTTCATATTATGTAAACTCTGAGTATTGTAATAAGTACAAAATTTGCTTCTAATCCTTCAGTTCAGCAACTACCTTACTTGCAATAGATGTTCATGATGATGGGTGCTCATTGCTATCATTTCTTTCAAAGTCTGAAACTCATTGGTCACCTGCACATTAATTATTCCTCTAATATACAGACAGCGAAGCTTGTACTGTGTTACCTCCTAGGAATATACCCATGAATGGAAAGAAGAAATTGACCAACAAAGTGATGTTCAGCAAGAAAAAAACAAAAACAAAAACAATTACAACAAAAGTGATAGTGTTGAAATAATAATAGTGAAAGTGAAATAATAATAGAATTTAAATGGTTTCTAGAAGTAATTGTTGACCTTCCAGTGTTGACACTGCTGCCATTGAAGAGGAACGTAATAAAGGCAGACTTACGGACTAATGAAAAATGGAGTTGTGATGAAAGGATGAAGGTGTCCAGTATAAATGATGCCAGCAAAATCTTTCCATTAGAGAAACTCTCAGAGATGTTTTATGACTTTGACAGCACAAAGGGTAAAATCTTGGAAGATGATCCAAACCTTAAAAAAAAAGTCACAATTTGCCAAGGCATAGAAAAGATGCTTGCTTCTTTTCATAAGCTATAGGACAAAAAGAAGGCAAATATTATTCAAATATTTTGATCAATTTTATTAAGACATGAAACATTCCATTGTTTCTAAAGCTTCTCATGCTTCTAAAGAGCATGGTAAAAGATAATAATTTTATTATTTTATTTCTGTATATGCTTATAATGGATAGTAACAAATAGCTTGCTCACTCAGGTTCACAGTCCCACACTGCCAAGCTCTCAGTCATCCTTTCTATCTCTTTGTCTTTATCAGTATATGCACTGAAGTGAAATGTTACCATAATGAAAATATTATTTTGAATATCATTTTTACTATACATGTGACATATTATTTCCATGCCAACACATATGTGTATATATGTGTATATATATATATATAATTTTACACTTAGCAAATGCAAACCATTCCACTAACTTGTTGAGTCAACACTCATACAATGATTTTCCTAATAAAATATATTTTCATTTGCTTTATTATTTGAATAAGTGCTGACACTTCTTAAAGGTTGGATTTTTAAATCAAAAGCTATATGTGTATTGTATCACTTTTAACTTGATAACATAATGTTGAAAAGAGTTTTCAAAAGTTACACTTAGAACTTATCTTGGAATGAAAGAGCACCCAAAACAGAATCCACATCAGAGGTGGATATTTTTAATCTTTCTAATCTTTTATAATTCAGTAAACCAAACAACTGCTTTGCTTTGTTTTAATTATTGAACTGAGTTGAATTTGTTTTTGAGCAATGCAAGAGTCCATAGAAAGTTCCTATTTTACATTAGGAAGTATAATTTTCAGTCTATATAAGTTTAGACATAGTCATATTCAAAGAGGCTTTTTGTAGCCCTCCAAAGAATTTGTCATTGTGCAACAATCCACTATTACCTCAATCTTCATGGACTAGAAAATAGAGGTTAGAATAGAACTAGAGCACAAGTTTTGAGTTTTTTATTGTTAATGTAATGTTCTTTTCATTGGCCTCTTGGTGACAGATGCTTCAAGATTCACAGTGATCTATAGAGATGTCTTTATATGTTAAAGATGTTTCTAACATTGGAATACGCATGAAATGAAACTGGGAGTAAAGTAACAGATAGATGTTGGTTAGTTAAGGGACGGACTTTCTATCAAGAATATAAACATGATAGTGAGAATGGGCAGGGGTGAGAAAAAATTAAATTGATATAAACTAAAACTAAGCAATAAATCAGAATTATTTCAACACTAGTTAATTGTAAACTGTAATATACTTCAATGTTAAGCAACACTTCATAATTTATTTTGTTGTGAAGTCATGTCCTTGTTATTTATGAGTATACCTAGCATGGTAGTTTTTAATAGTTAAAATTTTAGTACTAAGCATGCTCAAATTTCCAATTTTTCTCAACTCCTCAGAAGATTTGATAACATGAGACCGTTCATTCCCACATGGCAACCACAGATAGAGGTAGAAAAGTAGCTGCTTCCTTTACAAAGGGACATATTTCATCATCTCTAACCCATCCCATGTACTCGTTTATGTTGCCTGCCTATCTTTTTCTGTAGAAAATAAATCAATCTTGAATTTCCTTATAAATTTACATTTCTATGGCAAAGAAATGAAAACTTATTATGGACTCTGATTAGCATAGCAATTATACTTGAAAGGGACAGCAAATAAGTTTATCTCTCTCTTTAGATATTTTATTTCAGGAAATGATTTTTTTTCCTTTAGTATTGTTAAGTTCTTTCCAGCTACATGCCCAAACAGATGACCTAATGCTCAAACACTCTGAGTTAATGCACCATTTAGGAGTTACATAGATTTCCACTGAATTTTCCATGGTCCTAATGGAAGCACTTATCAGACTCGATGCCAGTTGCAATCTGCTTTATAGTTGAGAAACCTCGTCCTTTCATTTATCAACCCCACTAATACCAGTCAACCTTTCCCTAAGAAAATTGTATGATCTGCCTGAAGTCACTCTTACTATTTTGTGGATAAATTTCATTGTCCTCTGAGAAGGGTTTAATATGCTTCATTTCAAACTATAAATGATTTGCTTCAGTACTGACTTGGCTATGACAAAATTCTCAAATATATGTTTTAGATAAGTTATAAAACATAACATTACTTTTTTTAGTCAAAAAATTCTTCAAATTTTCAAATGAAGGAATAAAAACAGAGTACGAATATACAACCTAAACTTAGAAGGATCATTCTCCACATCTGTGCCCCTGGATCTTGCTGAAAACTTCGATACCAGGCCCAGAAGATATTTCGGGACCCCAGCAGATTCCCCATGATCCCTTTTTTCCCCAGGTTCTGTAGTATCCTATTTTCTCTTCCTTCCTTTTCACTTCTCTTCCTTTCTTATTTTTCTTTTCTTTCAGTTCTCTCTTCCTGAAATGAGAACCAAACATCAGCCTATGCTAAAACTGTGAAAAATATGTAATTTGTGGTTGTATGTAAAATGAAATTTGGTTCTAGGCTTACTTGATTATAAAGAGTTCTTTCACCCCAATGCATCATATCTGGTGGGATGTGTGACCACCATGGTATTTGGAATGTGTTCCTCATTTTCTGGAAATGTTTGCACATCTGTGGCTCTGGCCCATTAAATGGCAGTATGATTTCATATCTTCTTGACAAGCAAAAATATCACCCAAAATGCAGAGATGTGTTCTTTACTGCCAAGATGTTTCTCTATAGCAGAGATGTGTTCTCTGCTGAGAATTATTGCTTTGGATCTTATCATTAACAATAGCAGAAAAGTCTTCATTATTTCATTTTCAAGGGTTTTTCTCTCTCAATAGACACTTTCTTTCTAACCCCGACACAGACAATTTTTAAACTACAACAGGACCTGTAGTCCAGTTACCTTTACTGCTTTTTCATTGCCTTTCAGTTTTTTCATGTCTTAACTTTACTCCATTTTAAAGCCCATGATGTCCCCCCGGGGCAGCCCATAGCCAAAGACTAGTTGGTCTTAGGCTATAAAAAAGTTTTTTATCATCTAAACATCTAAAAGTTTTATCATTTAAACAAACTCTAAGGTGTAATCTGCTCCTTGCTTCTGTTAGTTTTTCTAAATTCTCTCAGAATGTTTGGCGAAGTAGCTGGGCACGATGGCTCGTGCCTGTAAGCTTCAGCCTATGAAGCTGCTGGGGCTAGGGATCGCGGTTCGAGTCCCACTCGGGGCAACACAGCGAGACCTAGTCCCAAAAAATAGCTGGGCATGGTGGCGTGCGCCTGTAATCCCACCTACCTGGGAAGCTGAGGCTGGGGACTGTTTGAGTAGTGGTATCCCGGGCAACGTGAGCCTGCGGTTCCATGGGCAAATATCGGAGACTTAGTCTCAAAAAAAATTTTTTTGTAGAAGTAGAAACCGCAAAGAAACTTTTCCTTCCCAGCGTTAATATTCCCCCTACTGCCCTGCTGGTTTCTTCTGGGGAAATTCCTTGCTAATGAACATAACGACTCATCTCAAAGATGGTTTCTGGAAAATCTAACCTAAAATTCCAGGAATAATAAAACTCACTTCCACAGGTGCATGACAGATAGTTGAGGTGAAATTTCTAAAACTATGTCTCTTCCTGCCTCTTGAGGCTGGTCTTATGCTACTTTCCAAAACTGAAAGAATAAGTTAAGTACTTGGAATCTTATCTTATACTCCTTCAGAGTCCATCTGCCCAGAGTTAGTCATATTGTCTTAGCTTCTCTGGAAGTAAAGTCTGTTGTCTGCAGATAAACATGTCTCTCAAAACAACTGACATGAAGTAAAGATAGACACTATTCTGGCTCAGCCATTTCTGCAAGAAAATTCTAGAATAATTCTAATTTCAGTCTTATTCATTTTCCAACCATTAAATAGGAAGAAAGTCGTTGAGCTGGTTATAATGAATATAATTCTTCATAAACAACTAACAGAAGCAAGGTTTGAAATGATATTTTGCTGATCCTAAAATAAAAGCTGATTAATCAGGGTCATTGACCCCTTTCATAATGGTTCCATAGCACATTGGCTATTCCTTAGTAGACCATATTCTATTCTTATTCATTTTCTATTAAAACTACTTAGTTACTGATTATCATCATTTTTTTTTTTTAGGATCACAGTGTTTTATTTAAACACATGTACAATAATCAAATAAAAAATAAAACAAAACAGTGCTGTTTTTTAAACTACTAGCATTCTTGCCTGGGGAAAAATATGCCAATACCCTAAGAATGTTATTTCGTATTTTATTTATTTATTTATTTGTTTGTTTGTTTGTTTCACATCTTTGTTTGCCCCAGGGATCACCTACCTCCTTCTCTCCCTGACCATTCCCTCTCATCTCCCTCCCCCTGGTCCACTAGTGTACTCTGGTTTGGGTTTTAGCTTGTTTTGACTTTTCCACCTGGTCTTTTGCTTGTTTTTCCTATATCCCACATATTAATGAAACCATTTGGTTTCTAGCTCCTTGGTCTACTAAAAGTGAGTTCTCAGTAAAAGTTAGTACATTGACTGACCTACATAGTGTCTAACTGTCTGCTCTTTTCATCTCCTATCATGAATGAGTATACCTTCTTCATCTAAGTTGATCACAATGTCCCATTAGCATAAATGGCTGGTACATTTGGCTTTCTCTCTTTATCTCTGCACTAAGCCCAGGGCCAGGGCAAAGTGTCTCTCTGTGGACTCTTATAACATCATCCCCAATGTCCTCCCTGCCTCCAGCTATTTCCCAGACCAGAACGTCCTCCCCATTGTGGTCTTTGTAATACTAAAATCTAAGCCTACCACATAAATTTAAATTTTAGTGTCCCTCTTCCAACACTTACAAACTGAAAACTCTTGGATAATATAAAAGGACCTGTGTCTTGTAGGGTGAGCTAGTCAGGCTTTCTCCTTCATTAGCCTGTACAAACAGCACCTGGATTATTGCATCGTCCCCATGATTTGTTGGTCCAGTGGGTGTGCACATATGTACCTGTGCACAGCTGGGCCTAGGAGAGAGTGGATAAGGGGGTTCAGGGGGCACATGCATGCACAAGCACAAGTATAAGAGAGAGCCTAGAGAAAGAGTGTGAAGATTCCTGAAGGACTGGGGAGACTTGCCTGCCTCCTGACTCCTGCTCCAGCCCCAGCCCCAGCCCTGCCCTGACATGACTTGCCTGGTATGTCTGTGTGACTGTTAAATCTATTAAAGAGCCTATACAGATTAGTGAACCTGATGCTCACTCCTACAAACGGCAATGAGGATTGGCTACATTATAATTGGTGACGAGGATGGGATGGTTGCCCAAAAACCTCCTGTTCAACTTCATTTCTCATAGGAATTCCCCAATAACTATCATCTTATTACAAATTCTAGCATCAGTGAATAAACTTCAAGCATGTTACCTCTTTCAGACTCTTTATGAGGGTCACTTCTTTTCTTAGAATATGCATCACCCATATGTGAACCCACTTGCCTTTCAGTTCCAAAGAGCTTTCTCCCACTACTCTACAATCCAATAAATTTCACTTCACCTGTCATATGCTTCCATTATATTACTTCACACATTGTTAGGAGGTTTGTTTAGAAGTGGTTTTCATTTATAGATGATCAACTCCTTCATGGTAGCAGTTGTCTCAGTTTTTAGTTGTATTTCTGATGCATTCCTGATACCTGTTACAAATAGGTTAATGGTACTGTGCTCAGAGAAGGTACTCAATTTATTTTATCCAAATTCAAGGGTAAAGATTGACTGACCAATCATTTCCTTAAGAACAACATCTATTCATTCATTCATCCATTTTCCTACTCATATATTCATCGATTCATTGAGTTGTTCCTAAAAATGGGTAGACTAATGTAATGGGAGTTCCTGGGAGATTTTATGAAATATGAGGCCACTTCTTTTGCCAGGGTGAAAGACACTGAAAGACTAACACTTCAAACTTTGCATAGGATCAATATGAAAATATAGTAAGATATGAATATAAATAATAGTGACATAACCTATATGGTATAATCATAATCACATGTATATAACACTTCACAGTTTATAAAGCACTTAGGTGTTTGCAACCTATTTATCATACTTTAAATCATTAGAAAGTTGCAGAAGGTGGCCTGAATTATGATCATCTCCATTTTATTGGCAGCAGAACTGCAGTTAAAAAGATTAAGTGACTTGTCTAACTTTCCTTGGTATTGTAGATTGCAAAAATAACCCAGTTCCTCATCATCTTTTCCTGTAACCACGCTTCCAGTCATATAATTTAGTAGTATCCCCAACTCTGATTCTAGATATATGATTTTCTTTGGCTAATGAAATATTATTAGCAAGCATAAAATATTTCCTGATTTGAAAACCCTATGGAAATCTGAACTTTCTCTCTCTTGTCCTTGGCCATCACATGGCAAGCATTTGCCTGGGCTAGCCTTCTGGAAAACCCCCAAGAGTAGAACGTGGTCACCTCAGTCATCAAAACCATGTCTAGAAAGACTATTAAGTATCCAGATGTGTTGTGTATAAACCCTGTCAAAAAGAAACTGTCAAGCTTAGCACATTAGAATTATATCCCTTAGACTAATGAGCTAACTATGTATTTATTGTGTCAAGTCACTGAATTTAGCTTTTTAAAATAACGTATTTTTATAAAAATTCTTCTGGTTAAAATAAAAACTAGAAGTAGTGAAAACTGATACTAAACAATATAGTCTTATAGCAGTCACTCTTTATAGATATTGGCAAACCTGTAGAATATTAGGAGCTTAAGTATTAAAAAAGGGATATACTATTTGTGTCGAATCCATCCTGCCAACTACACCAATTGTCTGTGTTGAACTGTCTTGCCATCTAGGCTGCTTTGCATCCCTTCTCTTTATTGAACTGTCCCATCCCCATCCCCAGTTGTCATGAAAGCAGCCCATTCACCAATTGTAGTGCAGGCTTTAGATACACCACCAGGTGTAGGTTCCTTATTGGTTCTAGCACCTACACAAACATACCAGGCAGCACAGGGCTGGGGCCAGGGCAGGGTTGGGGGTGCTGGGAGGCAGGTAGATGAGCCCTTAGCTCTCCCAGGAATCTTCATACTCTCTGAGCCCTTTCTCCCATTCTATTGTGCTCTCTGTCTCATGTGTGTTGGTAATCCATTCACCAAATGATGCCACCCTTTAGCCCCTCTCTCCTAGGCACAGTGTATACCCACTGGACCACACAATCATATGGAAGACACAATACCACAGGTGCTGATTATACAGGCTAATAGAGGAGAACATATGACCAACTCACTACACTACACATATCTAATTTAATCTAATTTAATGAGTGCAAATTCTCCTCAATTCCTGATAGTCATCTGTCTTAAGTGACTGTGACCTACTAGTAAGAAACACAGATATCTTCTTTATATCAACAATAGCTTACAATTTTCTAACTTTTGGAGTATCCCTCTATAAGGCAAATTGGTTAGGCATTTTCCTCCATTAGACACTATGAACTATGACCAGCAACTGTGCTACTGTGCCCTCCCCATGATTGTGTGTGTGAGTACACCTGACCCTGGGAGGCAAGGACAAAAGGGTAGCATAAGCACATGATGATAGAGCATGAGAGGGAACATGGGATTAGGAGAGAATGGCAGAGAGAGAGCCCTGAGAAAGAGCATGAAGATTTCTTGGGACTTGAGGGACTCACCTGCCTCCCAGCACCCCAGTCCTGGCCTTGATGCTGGCCCTACCCTGCCTGGTATATATGTGTAATTGCTAAAATCAATTAAATGCCTACCAAAAGCCTGGTGTTTGACTACAACTGGCATCACAGATAAACAAGCTGCTTGCACTATGCCCTCTTAAGAGTAAAAAGTGTTATTTTAATCTGGAAATCAGTTGTTGCTGATGAACTGTGAGATAAGAGCTACTCATGGGAGTCAAGTGGTGGTTGTGTTAGATGGAAGTTGTAAGTCTAAGTTCCTGGATCAGAGTGGCAAGAATGAAGAGATAGATGGAAAGGTGAGCCAAGGATATTTCTCCCCAGAAATTAAGTATGATGAGAGTAGGCTGAGGTAAGAAGAAGGTCATGAGGCATAAGACTGAATACAGGATTTTGAAGGGATTTGCATGACTGGAGGAGACAAAGGTGTAAGCAGAGTCAAGCTTTGGAGCACAGGTAACAGAGAAACATTTTTCTATGGCAGCACAGGTTATGACTCATAAGAAGGGAGAAGGAAATAAGACATGATCTTTAGTAGTCTTGAACTTTCAAAGCATTTGGTAGTCTGGGCAAAATCTCCCTTGATAAAGACACAGTACTAGCTTAGATGAGTGATCCTTCATAGTCCTGTTTAAACCACTTGCCATATGCCTCCTGAGTACCAAACACTAATGTGTAGTCAGGGATAAACTCCAGAATTAGATTCCTCTGAGTTGAATGGGTATTGGAAATAACTGGATAGCTTTGAAGTGGATGTTGAAGTTCTGTACTTATGTAGGTAGAATTTAGAGGAAGAAAAGCAAAATTTTAACTTTAAAGTTAACATATAGTCTACAGGCCAGAGATGCTGACAAACTGCATTTACAAACAATAAAGTTAGAATTGGAGTTCAATACCTCTATGATGTGATACCACAATGAGCACAATGGGTATGATGAAAAAGGGCAGATAACTTGAAGATCCTTGTTAGCAAGGATGAGAAACAAGGACCCTCCCACTATGTTGGTGGGACTGTAAATTTGTACAAACTGTTAGAGTGGAATCTGTGGGGCACCCCAGGACCCCTGAACTTGAACATTCTGAATAGGTTCTGCCATCTACCACATAATTGACCGCAAACTAGGGACTGGAGGGAAGCATACCGTTAGTGTGAAAAGATTTCAATGGAACAGTATGCACAAAGAGAAAGGAGAAGAAAGGGTAATAGTTTCCCAATAAAACATCCATCATGTAAGGTAAATGAGTTAGTCAGGCTTTTTCCTTCAATAGCTTATATATCCAACACCTGGGATATTGCATCTTTTCCATGATTATGCAGCCCAGTGGGTGTGTACATGTGGGAGTGTGCATGCCTGGCCCTAGAATAGGGGGGATAAAGGGGCACAGAGAGCATGAATGTGAGAAGCACATGAGCATGAGAGAGTACACCGAGAGAGAATAGCAAAGAGCACAGAGAAAGAGTGAAGATGGCTGGGAGTTTGTGTGTGGGATGGGGGTGCTCTCTTGCCTACCTGCCCCCTGGTCCTGGCTCTGGCCTGCCTGATTTTTCTATGTAACTGCTAGAACCAATAAAGTACCTACGCAGGCTGGTGAGCCTGAAGCTTCCCTTCCAGTTGGTGACAAGGATAGGATGGTAGCTCAACAGTTACACACCCTCTCATCTGTAAATGCCCAGTCAAGCAGGGTTGGCCCAAGTTTTGATCTCTAAGGCCTGAAAATGTGCCAGAGTCTAAGGCATCTTCTAGTAGGGAACCATAGGAAAGGGGCAGAAAGGACCAGGTAAGTTTGAGACAAAAGGTGCATCTGTCATTATCAGCTCCCAAGAGCCTCTACATGTCTTGGGTCTCCATGTACCCTTCCATGTGTGTACTCCAAGTCCTTGTGTGATTCCAAGAATAGGAAGCAAACAGACCTTCTTCTTTACATGTTTCTCCACTCTGTGTTCCTCCTCCAAGTCTTCTCCAGCTTCTACTCCCTACTCAGTTCCATCCTTCATTAGATGGCTCAGGGAACACGGAATCTCCCGTTAAGGGAAATTACACTGTTAGAAAACCACTTGGGCAAATGTTTAAAGTCGAATATATGACTGACCCGACAATCCTACTTTAAGGTATAAGTCTAGGAGAAATATATACATGTGTTCACCAAGGAAAGTCATAAACAACTATTTGTAATAGGAAAGAACTAGAAATGACCAAAAAGTCCACCGATGATATCATGGATGATTGAATTTTGAAATAATCACACTTCAGATAATATAGAACAATGAGAATGAAAAACCATGAAGATCCCAAGGATAGTTTTAAGCAAAAGAAGACACAAAAGATACAAAACTGTGTTTCCATTTAAATATATCTTGAGAACAGGAGAAAGGAATCAGTGGCATCAAAAGTGAGGATAGTGGAAGGAATTGAGCAGTCATATCCTAAGGTACATGAGGTGAGACTGGAGCATGATGGGTATACGGTTTCATTATCTAAGTACTGGCCATGTGGATGTTTCCAGGTTGTCAAATTTGTTGAGTCGTAAACTTATGATTGACACACATTTCTATGTATGTCACAACTTTTTTAATTGATATTAAACATCAAGTCAAAGTAATATGTGATCAAAATATGGTCGTTTTACAAAACTGGACAATCTCTATCTTTGTAACTGAATCAGTAAATTAAGAACTGTGGGTTTCAGTCTCATTCTTTAAAATAGGGATAATAATGTCTGTTCTTTCTACTCACAGGGTTAATTTAAAAACCAAATGAGTTAATGGGCACAAGAAATAGAAACTTTATAAGCTGTAAAAAGGTATACACTTGGAAAATAATCATTCTTGTTGTAATAAAAAAAGGGTGGGTTCATTTTAATTTTTAAATGATTCTGCACTGTTAAGGAATAACTCCCTTTGGCAAATGATAGTAATTGTAAGTGTTTTGGATCAAGTTTCTAAAAGCAGGTTTGTCAATTATATAATGGTCTTTAATGTACCCAGATTGTTGCTTTTGTTTCAGAAAACAGAAAATTACATGATAGCTTGTAAGTGGCACATTCAATTTCACACACTGAGAATGCTTGAAAAGCAAAAGGTCCACATATAATGCAGGAACTCAAATTTAATGGCATCAAATGATACATAATTTGATTCGTTCAACCACATTCCAGAAATTAATCACTGAGTGTCAGTATCTTTCTGTCCTTCATGATTTGGTTTGTCAAAAGAAAACTGCCCTTTCTGCCACAGCACTACTAATCAGTAATGGTTGGTTCTCTGGATTTAGCATTTCAATCCAGTGCTCTGCATCTGGAAACATTTTAAAAGGTCAGACTGCTATTTCTTTATTCAATTTAGTAAAGTTTCATAAAATGTAATGAGCTTCTTTTCTTTGCCTCCCAACATGCTTAGAAACACCTTTAGAAATCAATGGGAACTTTGCTTGCTAGAGTAAATGTAAGGAGTAAAGATTAGGAGAGGAAACTGGAATGCCTGAAATAGATTCTTCCTCTTCACCAGTAATGTTTCCCTAGATCTGAGTTCCCAAAAGAAATAGCAAAAGAACTTGTGGTATTGCCATTCTCTCTCTCTCTCTCTCTCTCTCTCTCTCTCTCTCTCTCTCTCTCTCTCTCTCTCTCTCTTTCTGTGTGTGTGTGTGTATGTGTGTGTGTGTGTGTGTGTGAGGTGGGTGGTGAATAAGATGTTTAGCAGCATCTCTGGCCTCTAGCCACCTGATGCCAGTAATATTCTCCACCTCCACACCACCCCCCCTGCCACTCAAGAACTAACAACCTAAAGTGAATCCAGAAACTACCAAATACACCTGAGAGATGGATGTAAAAATTTCTCCAGTAGAGAACAACCACTTAGATGGATCTTACTAATATTGTCTTCTGATATCCTCCAAAAACTGCTCTTTTGTATAATTTCTTCTAAACTTCCTGGGAACAATTTGCTAAAAGGTGCCCTGCTCAGAAGGTGTGCAAGTAACTTAATGATTTGGCAAACCCTGGTGAGAAAAGCTGGGCCACTGTCTGGTGTGTATATCTTTAGATGTGACTTTGATTTAAATGCATGGAATTTTGAGAGTATCAGAGAGAATGAGAAACAAAACCTGAGTAATGAAGGTCATTGTTTGTGGCAATCTTCAGAAAATAGGCCTTCATGATGCCACTTGGTGTCCCCACGTACCTGGCGCATCTGGTGCTGTCCAATTCATATCCCCTTAACACTTACTGGAGCAAGAGTTCTGACTTCTAGTTCCCAGCAATGAAACTCTTTGCCTTTTATTCTGGCCACAGAATAGATTCAGTTCATGATCAGAGAGTGAATCGAAGTGTAGGGAAATTATTTTCCCTGGGAGCAGCCTCCATCTTTGATGGCAATTGGTGGATAGTGCTTGCCACTCTCTTGGTCCTTGATGGACTATCAGTAACAATCTCAGCTCCCTCTGGTCTCATTTGATTTTCCCTGAGGTTTGTGTTCTGTGGTGGTTCCCAGAAAGTCCCAGTTGAATTCAGCTTTTGGTAACTTGGTTACCTCCCCTTCATTGTGTCTTTTCTTCACTTCACCACCAGGACCTCCTCAGGTCTTCTCTAAATAAACAGTTTGCTAGTGAATCCTGTTTGGGGGTAAATCAAAGCAATGGGCCTACTGTCATATGGCTGTATATTTGCTGGGTTATAGAATATTCCAAAACCACAAAGCGATCTTTGGGAGGATTAAAGACCACAAGGTTCAGGTTATTATTTGATCAGGAAGGACATTTTCTCTAGTTTAGGGGGAATTATACATCAATAAGTCTTTGTAAAGGGCAAACGGCCTAACATAACTAGATGGTATTTCTCTTAGTCTATTCTTGTCATTTACTTACATAGGTACCAAATGTTGTTTTATGAATTGCAATTTGCTCTTATAAGGTTGCAATCTACTAATAAAGAATTTACAGTGCCTGTTTAAAAGGGGGGGGGAAGTATCTATAGGAATTGGAATAAATAATCCCAGAGGAGAAAATGCTTTATTTCTTAAGACATAGCTTAGTCATATACCTAATTGATTAAAAAGAAAGAGAGACAGAGACAGAGATTCTTTTACTGGGTTTAAGAATCTCTTTATATATATGCTCTTTAGTATTGCAAAATTCAACATAGTGTGATTTCCCATGATAAATCGAGTCATTGTGAAAGAATGTAGTAAGAAAAAAAAGTGTGTAAACTGCAAATGTTGATGGACAAGGACATGCAGAAAGTGAGTGTTTATCACTATTGAATGCATATGACCACTTATTAGCTCAGATTTCTGAAATCAGATTTACCAATTTTGACAAAAATAGGATTCAAAACCTCTTGGAATGCAAGACAATGGGTAATATGTCTTAAGTGCCCCATAATAGTTTATATATAACTTAGTTGATTAAATTATATTCATTTTTATTTTTGCATGCTGTAAAGTTTAAAAAGAAGTTTTAAAAGTTTTAAAATGGCCAAACCACAAAGAAATGATCTAAAAGAGAGTACTAATAAAACTCAAAAAGAGATGGCATTTAAAATAGAATAGTCAACACTTCAATAAGATCAATTTGAAAATGCTAAAGAGTAAGAACAAGTGAAAATGAATGGAATTAAACATGACAGAGGCAGTCAAATGCAGCACTGGGCACAGCAGATAGTACTAGTGCCTGCATCCATGTTCTTTGCCCACATCGATGCTGACTTGCACCCATGAAGTGCTTTGGCCAATGAGGTGGTAGCAACTTGGTACAATCAGAAATCTTAAAATGCACTTATGCATTTTTAATCCATTTCTGGAAGATCCCTGTTGCTCTGAGAACAAACTAGCGCTAGCCTGCTAGAGGATGAGCAACCTTTAGGGAAAGAGCTCAATTATTCTACTTATGACTCTCTGAGACCAACCTTCTTCCAGGTACCTCCCACATTGCTATGGATACTTGAGAGAGCTTAGGTGGGATAGCCAAGACTGGTCCTGATGTATTGTACATGAGACCCACAGATTTGATGGAAGGAATAAGGGTGGTCATTTTAAAGCTGCTAAGTTTTAGAGTGTTTTTTAATGAGCAATATTGGTATTGTCCCTTTATTAGGTATTGGTAATCAATAATCACTAATTTAGAACAAGATGGGAAGTTTATCATGAATATGCGTCAGCTCTTATACTTACAATAGGGTACTGGATACAGGAATGAAATATATTAAATAATAGCAGATATCATAGATAAGTTCATTTCCCCATTATAAGAGGTTATTTCTCTAGTAGAAGGTTGGTTAAACAAATATTAAAAAATAAAACAAAACAGAACAAATAAAATGGCAATCTTAAACAGTTAAACCTAAATATTGGGACTAAATTCTAATCTGGGATTACTTACATTTGAGTTCATGGCCTGTTTAATCAAAATTCTAGGTCATTAGCTATTAATAATTGTATGAAGACATACTACTGATGCACATGTCATAGGCTATGTATGTTACACCATTAGTATATTTCAGCATGATTTGTAAATGTTGTTTCAGATAAGGCAAATATGAAAACAATTACCACTTATAAAAATATTAAAGTTTAATAATCCTTAAAAAAAAGTATATAAGTGAGTCCAATGATTACCAAAACATACTGCATATTACAACCTGAATTTTGTTTTTCTTTTCAAAAATCCAAATTTCAGGTGATGCCCCAGAACAAATACATAGATACAGGAATTAACATTTTTCTAGGTTTCTCATATGATTCTAATGTTCAGCCAAGGTTGAGAAAGGATTGTTATAGTGTAGGGCAAAAGGCACTCTGGAATCTCCAAGCTGCCTGCTCTAAAAAGATTTGGCTATCCAATGTATTGAGAAAAAACACTCTATTGGATAAGACCTTCGATGGAAAAAAGACTTTAGTAGAATTAGTGTGCAATAAAGAGAAAGAATGTAATTAAAATAGTTTGCCCTTGAACTCTGCATGAATTATAACTCAGAAATTCCTTTCTGGAAACATCTACAGATGGAAAAATAATGAAGGAAAACATAAACAGATGGGACTACATCAAACTAAAAAGCTTCTGTACAGCAAAAGAGACAACAGAAAAAAACTAAAAGAAGCCCAACTGAATGGGAAAAAATGTTTGCCCTCCATAAGAATGATAAGGGTTTAATAATGAAGATCCACAAGGAACATACACAACTAAACAAAAACAAAATAAGAAGCCCAATCAAAAAATGGGGAGAAGAATTAAAAAGACACTTCTCCAAAGAGGAAATATAAATGGCCAATAGGCACAAGAAAAATTGCTCAACATCACTAGCAATCAGGGAAATGCAAATCAAAACCACAATAAGATATGGCCTTCCACAAGTAAGAATGGCCCAAATCAAAAAAACAGGCAACAACAAGTGTTGGCAAGGATGTGGAAAGGAACACTCTTACACTGATGGTGAGAATGTAAACTGGTCCCAGTTTACGTTCAGTAAACTGAAAGCAGTGTGGAGGAAAGCAGTGTGGAGGACCCTCAAACTAATGAAAATGGAATTACCATATGACCCAGAAATCCCTCTTCCGGGAATCTACCCAAAGGAGACCTCAATGTGGGTACAAAGGGACACCTGTGCTCAGATGTTTATTACAGCAATATGTATAATTACAAGGACATGCAAACAACCCAAATGTCCCAAAACAGATGAATGGAACAGAAAAAGATGTGGTATATATACACAATGGAATATTACTCATCAGTTAAAATGACAAATTTGATGAATTTATGGTAACATAGATGTACCTAGAAGAAATCATATTAGCAGAAACGAGTCAGAAAGAAAAAGACATAAACCAAATGGTTTCTCTAATATATGGACACCAAATGAAAGTACACAAGGAGGGGGGACAGGACGGGTAGGGAGGGAAGGTAGTGGGTGATCCCTGGGGATTAAAATGATGTGAGAATATATATATATTTATATATATATTTATATATATTTATATATATAAATATATAATATATATATATTATATATATTATATAATATATATAATATATATATTATATAATATATATATAAATATATATAATATATATAATATATATAATATATATAATATATAATTTATTATATATATTTATATTTATATATATAAATATATATAATATATAATATATATAAATATATATAATATAATATATATATATTTATATATAAATAATTTTTTAAATAAAGATAAAATAGAAAAAAATAAAATAGTTTGTCCTTGAAGCAACCGAAGTTACTCATCCCCTCATGGGTAAATGCCCAGCCAAATGGTTTGGCCCAAAGAAGAAACAGTGAGCCCCAAAACCTTACCACAAAACCAAGGCACCCAATGCCTGTGACCCTAAAAAAAAGAGGCAAAAGGGGCCAGGCAAGTCTGGGATGAAAACGGCAAAGTCAAAACCCAAGTCAAGATAAAGGCTGCCTTTATCAGTCTCTCACCCACATATCTCCTCCCAAGTTGTCCCTTGGACAAGTCCAAGTTCAAGGAGCAAGGACAGCTTTTTCACATCTCTGCTCTGTGTTGCCTTCTCCAGTCTACTTGATCCCCTTTCTACATTTTCCTTGCTTTCTCTAACTTCTCTTTGCTGCTGAGCTCCACCCTTCCTTAGGGAGGGGCAAGAAACCTGGAATCTCCCCTTTCCCCAAGGATTACCCTGTTATAAATTACCTTTCTAGATCTGCGTTGTACAATATGATTTTCACTAGTTATATGGAGCTAGTAATTCTTTGAAATTTAGCTGACTTGAGATGAACTGTTATTAGAAAACACACACCAGATTTGGGGAATGTTGTATTAAAACAAATATAGAATATGGAGTTAACAATATTTTAATTTTTATTGCAAATTGAAATGATAATATTGTGACTATCTGGATTAAATAAAAAAACACCATTAAAGTGAATTTCACCTTCCAAATTAAATTATGTTTTGTTTTATTGTTTAAGATGTGACTACTAGAAAATTAAAATTACATATTAGCAAGTAATTATGGTTAACACTTCTTTCAATTAGATAGAACTTACCTAGCTCATCCTACTGAACTAGAATATGTCTTTAAATAATTATTTTAATATTCATGTGACTTTACAAAATCTTGCTTAATGAAGTATGGACCAGAAAACTGGGTTTATTCTTTTGTAGTATGTTCATTTTTAAATTAAAAAAAAAACCTGCAGTATAATATTGGATTTGTTGCACTGTTTTTGTCATTGCTCACACAAAATAATTAATATGCATTTAATTTATATAATTAGACTCAATATTTAAATGTCATACTAAGTGAAATTTATTTAGGATTAAAAACACATGTATAATTAATATGTGCAAAAGTCATCTCACTGAAAACTTGTATGTCAATCAATAACATTTTGTCAGTGGCATAAAATATTAAAAGAAAAAAATCGCAAATAACCAATTTGTGCCTGCTAACCATGTTATTAAATTTTTATTTTTCAACAGCAAATATTCTGATTGTCAAAATACATATTGTCTTTCATTTTCTGAGTTAACAATATTTCCCTTGTGATACTTGATGAATACTTAGAGCAGAAAATTTAGAATGGAGCTTCACAGGGCCAGAAATGAAGATGGGGAAATGAAGGTGAGAGAGAAATCATGAACCACATATAGAAATAAAACCTTTAAGCCCAGGAAATGTTTCAGCATTTTGTGCAATAGAAATGGAGATTGCCAGGCATAGAAACCTGTAGAGAAGGACTTAGGGGGTCCCTGTGCTCTGTCAAATGGAGAGGTGACCTAGTAGCCTGCTGCCCAGGGGCTCCGGCCCTATCTCTTAATGGGGTCAGGAGGAAAGAAGGCAGTCCTTTGCCAGGGTGGGCTGGGGGTAACCCCTAAGGTCCACTCCACCCTGCCTGTCCTCATTAGGAACAAGAAAAACAATAATCCAGCTGCAAATGTACTGGAGGAGAGAGAAATAAAGGTCCTGAATACACTCATCACATGGCCAAAAAGAGTATGGTTGGAAACATGAAATACAAGACTATGAGACAAATTAGAGTGAAGCCATGTCACTGAGCAAAACCTGTAACACTTCTGGTGCTGGGGGCAAAACTCCTGGTCCAGCTCTTCATTTTGTTGATCTTCTGGATAGTCATTTTGGTTTCCAAGTTATTTATTTCTTCTTTGATTTTTATTATTTCTTGTCTTCTGCTGGGTTTTGGCTTTTCCTGTTGTTCTTTTTCTAGTTTTTTGAGCTGGGAGATGAGGTTTTTTTCTTTGTATAGGTTCTTTGTTTTTGATATGGGCCTGTATTGCTTTGAACCTTACTCTTAGATATGCTTTTGCTGAGTCCCAGACATTTTGAAAAGTTGTGTTTTCTTTTTCATTCATTTCAAAGTAGGTTTTAATTTCTTCTTTAATTTCTTCAATTACCCAATCTTCGTTTAGTAGCATATTGTTTAGTCTCCAAGTATTATCCACTCTTCTTGCTTTCTCTTCGTTGTTAATTTCTAGTTTGATGCCTTTCTGATCTGAGAAAAAGGTTGGTATAATTTTAACTTTTATATATTTATTCAAATTTGTCTTGTGTCCTAATATGTGGTCAATTTTAGAGAAGGATCCATGTGCATTTGAAAAGAATGTGTATTTTTTTTCCTTAGGAGTACAGTGTCCTGTATATATCTATGAGGTCCATTTGGTCTAGGTCTTCTTTTAAAGCTTTTGTGTCCTTGTTTAGTTTATTTTTTATTGATCTGTCCTTTGGTGTGAGTGGGGAGTTAAGGTCTCCTACTACGTATGTGTTTTCATCAATATTTGTTTTCAGTTCTGCTAGTAGCTGCCTTATGAATCTTGGTGCTCCCTCGTTTGTTGCATATATGTTGATAATTGTTATGTCTTTCTGGTGGATTGTACCCTGAACTATTAGGTAGTGGCCATCTTTATCCTTTGTTGCTTATTTAAATTTTGAAATCTGCTTTATCTGCTATGAGAATGGCTAACCCTGCCTTTCTTGGGGGACTGTTTGCTTGTAGGGTTGCTTTCCATTCTTTTACCTTCAGTCTATGCTTATCTATGGAGATTAGATGAAGAGATGGTTCTTTGAAAAAAATAAATAAAATTGATAAACCTCTTGCAAAGCTTACAAAGAAAAGAAGAGAGAACACTCAAATGAAATCACAAATAAAAAAGGAGAAATTACAACAGACACAAAAGAAACCCACAGGATAATCAGAGACTACTATGAACACCTATATGGAAACAAATACAACAACTTGGATGAGATGGACAGATTCTTGGAAAAATACAACCACCCAAAATTGAAAAAAGAAGAAACAGAAAACCTAAATAACCCAATCACAAGCAATGAAATTGAAGCAGTCATAAAAACACTCCCTAAAAACAAGAGCCCAGAACCAGATGGTTTTACAAATGAATTCTACATGACATTTAAAGAGGAAATAACACCTACTCTACTAAAACTCTTCCAAAAATTTGAGAAAGAAGGAAAGCTCCCAAACACATTCTATGAAGCAAACATTACACTCATACCAAAACCAAATAAGGACAACACCAAGAAAGAAAACTACAGACCAATTTCCCTAATGAACACGGATGCAAAAATTTTAAACCAAATCCTAGCAAATAGAATCCGGTGATGCTTAAAAAGCATTATTCACCATTACCAAGCGGGATTTATCCCAGGGGCACAAGAATGGTTCAACATCTGGAAAACAATTAACATAATCCACCACATCAACAAGAAGAAAAACAAAAACCACATCATCATATCAATAGATGCAGAGAAAGCACCCATTTGTGATAAAAACCCTTGAAAAATTGGGTATCAAAGGAACATACCTCAAGATAATAAAAGCCATCTATGACAAACCTACAGCAAACATCGTCTTACATGGGGAAAAACTAAAACCATTCCAATTAAGGTCTGGAACCAGGCAAGGATGTCCACTCTCTCCACTACTTTTTAATATTGTACTGGAAGTTCTAGCCAAGGCAATAAGGCAAGAGAAAGACATAAAAGGGATACAAATAGGAAAAGAGGAACTGAAGCTATCATTATATGTAGATGATATGATTCTTTATGGAGAGAACCCCAAAAAATCAACAGAAAAACTACTTGAAACAATAAAACAGTTCAGTAAGGTAGCCAGTTACAAAATCAACACACAGAAGTCAGTAGCATTTCTATACGCAAAAAGCCAAGAAAAAGAAGAAGATATTTAAAAAGTCATCCCATTCACCATTGCACCCAAAACAATTAAATACCTGGGAATAAACCTAACAAAACACGTGAAAGAAATATACAAAGAAAACTTTAAAACACTGCTAAACGAGATAGAGGAAGACATAAAACGAGATAGAGGAAGACATAAGGAAATGGAAAGACATCCCCTGCTCATGGATTGGAAGAATTAATATCATCAGAATGACCATCCTTCCCAAAGCAATCTACAGATTCAATGCAATCCCTATAAAAATTCCAATGACATTCTTTAAAGAGATAGAAAAACAGTTACAGAAGTTCATATGGAATAACAAAAGACCTCGGATATCAAAAAGCCTCCTAGCCAAAAAAAAAAAAAAAAAGAGAGATGGAGGCCTAACTATTCCAGACTTGAAGTTATACTACAAAGTCATAATAATTAAAACAGCAGGGTACTGGTACAACAGACAAGCAGACCAATGGAACAGAATTGAGTGCCAGGAAATAAAACCACACATGTATAGTCAACTAATATTCAACAAAGGAGGAAAAAATTTACATTGGAGTAAAGATAGTCTCTTCAATAAATGGTGCTGGGAAAATTGGACTAAATTCTGCAAAAAAATGGACCAAGACAACATCCTTACACCATGCACAAAAACCAACTCAAAATGGATAAAAGACTTAAAATCGGACCCGAAACCATAACATACATAGAAGAAAACCTGGGCAAAACCCTCCATGAATTACAATTCAAAAGTCCCTTTCTAGAAACATATACAGATGGCAAAACAATGAAGGTAAACATAAACAGATGGGACTACATCAAACTGAAAGCTTTTGTATAGCAAAACAGACAACAGAAAAAACTAAAAGAAGCCCATCAGAATGGGAAAAAATTTTTGCCCTATACAAGAGTGATAAGGGTTTAATAACGAAGATCCACAAGGAACTTACACAATTAAACAAAAACAAAACAAGAAATCCAATCAAAAAACGGGTAGAAGAACTAAAAAGACACTTTTCCAAAGAGGAAATACAAATGGCCAACAGGCACATGAAAAATTGTTCAATGTCACTAGCAATAAGGGAAATGCAAATCAAAACCACAATGAGATACCACCTTACACCAGTGAGAATGGCCCACAATAAAAAAAAAAAACAAAAAACAAACAGGCAACAACAAGTGCTGGCATGGATGTGGAGAGAAAACAACGCTCTTACATTGCTGGTGGGAATGTAAAGTAGTCCAGCCACTATGGAAAGCATTGTGGAGGATCCTCAAACTAATGAAAATGGAACTACCCTTTGACCCAGCAATCACTCTTCTGGGAATCTACCCAAAGGAGACCTGTGCCCACATGTTTATTGTAGCATTATTTATAATTTTAAGGACATGGAAACAATCCAAATGTCCCAAAACAGATGAATGGATGAAAAAGATGTGGTATATATACGCAGTGGAATATTACTCATCAATTAAAAATGACAAATTAGATGAATGTATGATAACATGGACACAGCTAGAAGAAATCATATTAGCAGAAACAAGTCAAAAAGATAAAGACAGACATCAAATGGTTTCACTATTATATGGGACTTAGGAAAGATAAACAAAAAACTATAAAGAAAGTCACAAACAAAACAAAACAAATAAAAGCTAATAACCAAATTGAAGTACACAACTCCAGGTGGGGAGGGGGGGTGTGGGACAGAGAGGGAATCATCAGGGAGGGTGGGGAGGGTGGGACAGAGGGGGAATGATCAGGGAGGGTGGGGATGTGAATCCTGGGAATTACAAAGATGTGAAATTTATATTTAAATAAATTATTTGATGCTTAAAAAAGAAATAAAAATTATTAAAAAATAACAAAAAACTCCTGGTCCAGAGAAACTTTCAATTTGAGCAAAGAGCTCCCCTTCTCCAATGGGGGAAGAAAGCCACATAGAAATGACCCCTTGCTAAACTACGAACCATGAGAGAGGAGATGAGCCAGACCAATCATCTTCTCAGGTCTGTCCCACCAGGGAACTTCCATTCTGCCAGTGGCTGGAAGATGGGTTCCCAATACCAGATGCCTGACGTATAAGGCTAGGAAGTAACACCACAGGAAAGACATCAGAATGAATGGAAGGGATAGCCAGTAAGAACAAGGAAGCACTGATACCAGAGTTCATAAGAGTCAGAAAAAAACAGACTGTCTCCTCCACTACAGGAAATGACACAATGAAGAAGCCTGGAGAGCCACTCCACACCTGCCCTGCAAGTTTTCTACCTTGCTCTTATGGGCCACCTGACCCAAGGTTATTCTGGAGATTTGGACAGCCTGGTCCACAGTGTCCCAGGAACCTGGGGTTTCACCCAGAAGGACACTGCCTCAGAAAAGAAAACAGAGACAAACAGAGGAAACATCAACCAACAATTGGTAGAGAGAGAGGAGCTGGAGTAGAATAGAGGGAATAGAGGAAAGGGAGGGGAGAGGACAATATCTAAGGTGAGCAATTACTTTACAAACATGACTGATGTATGCAAACAATAAAATTAAATAAAATATCAAAAAATAAAAAGAAGAAATGGAGATTGTCAGTCCACAAAGGAATGAAATCCACCTCTCCCTTCATTCCCTACCCTCCAAGCAAAAGATTAGCATGTAAGAGAAACTACTGCTGTGGTAAAAAAGAACAAATGTCTATGCAGATAATTCTTTTAACACCTTTTTCCCATGAGAAATCATCATCATCATCATCATCATCATCATCATCATCAGCAGCAGCAGCAGCAGCAGCAGCAGCAGCAGCAGCAGCAGCAGCAGCAGCAGCAGCAGCAGCAGCAGCAGCAGCTCTCTACCCACCTGTGTTTATGCAGGTGCCTAGTTTTTTTACTTTCTTCTTTTTCTAATAAAACTAGCCTTTTAAATATAATCTGTATGTATCTATGAAAATATTTTTTCCTTAGTAAAATCACCCTGAGCAGCTGAAAGGGTAATTTCTGCCAAAACTTTTCTCAGATGTAACCCAAGGACACTGCTCACTAAACTCCTATATCTAATCTCATCACAATCCCATCAATAGTAATCATGTTACATTCTTTTGAATAGTATTAATAAGAAAAAAGGATCATGGAAGGGATAATGCTTGCTGCAGATGAATAGCTTAGAGTTAATTGTGTTTTATATCTAATTTTAAACCATTTAATAGTAACACACCAGTTAAATTTGCAAGGCACCATTTCAGGGTTTGTAATTTTTAAAAAAATCAGACCCATGATATATTTCAACTTATTTCACATCTCCTATTATCATCATTATTATTCATCAGATAATTAACATAATGGCTTGTGATGCCTTTCCATTTTACTAAAACTCTTCCTTTTTTAGTATAGGATTTCCTTTAATCCCACACTAATTTATTTCCCATTCACTGCGGCAACATTCTTGAAATGGATATATTCACAAGTTTTCATAGTAAAACAGCACTGTGATACTTAAAGATTACTAAAATGTTGTACACTTTCCCTATATCACTTACTTTTGTTAGTCCTAGAGCTGTTTTACCTCATCTCTTGTGGAATGTTTCATTCTAGGCCAAAAGGGAAAAGGAGATTCCACTATGAGAGAAGGGGTTACAGGATAAACATGGTCATCTCTGTGCACCTGCTTAGTGCTATCCATACCAATCATTCCCAGCCTTTTTATAAGTACAACTCCCCTGCCTTTGTTATTTTCATATTCATTTTTATGTATTTTCCTTATAAATCTTTATTACGTCAGAAAAACTTATGTGTATGTGTGTGTTTAAATTGTAAAACTAACGTCTCCTTTAAACCAAGTAAAGTCCAGGAAAAAAAAAGGAAGAAAACAGAGGTTCTTTTAAATCTGAATAGGTTGTAAATGTCTCTCCTGCTTCAATCTCTCATACAATATAACCTAAACAATGACACAAGTGTGTCAGTGGAATCAAAATGTTATACTGCTATTAACAACTTTACTCTAAATGTTTTAAAAAGATGCTGCTCTACCCCATTGGCTTGAACTATCCCAACTACTTAAAACTGGGAACCACAATGGAGGAAGGAGCAGAGGAGTGATCCTTCAGCATTAGCTTTCTGAACAAGGTATAATTGGCTCAGTTGCGTGAAGTCACTAAGTCATTTGGCACATTCTGACTTAAATGATAGTTAGGGTTATTCATTTTTTTCCCTAGGTTATTTGACAAATATCCTGAGAGCATGGATGTTGCCTAGTAGATAACAAATGGCGATATTTTTAGATTAAGTGGAATATTTTACTCATTATTGCACGCACGCAATAGCCCAGAACGGATTTGCCCAGAATGCATTCAGTGAATATGTTAAATGCTATATCATGCTCCTACTCTGAGATTGGTAATTATTTCAATGTAAGCTCTTTGGTTTCTCTTCTCCAGCAACAAATAGAATTAAAATAGCACTTAAATTGAAATAACATGTTCAAATGTGAATTTATAAATCTGTTTTACCTGTTTGATGTTTTAAGAGTACAGCCATGGTCTATTTGTAGTGAATGGCTCATTAGGTATTCATCTGCAAATAATTAAATATTCATATGTATCACCTCTTTTACATGTTAGCCAGAGAGGCAAAATTTCTCTGTTACCTCTTAAATCTGCTTTTTAAATTTAATATTATTATTCAATGAATTCAGAAAATGCTCTCACCCTCAAGATCCACTCTCTACTCTTGGTTTTTGGCTCTGGTATACATTTATCAGTAGTAATGAGGTATGATGACCAGGTGATAGCATAACCGAAAGTGTGCTGAAGCACAGTTACCTAAGAAATAGAGTCTAGGGGGTCTAAATAAACAACACATGACTTATTCAGATTACTTGTTTGCAGCCCAGTTTCTCCTTGAATCTTCTTCCTTCTACCTTTGCCATATTAGACCATGTATTGCCACCAATGATAACCCACCTGGAACACCAGTATATGTGACGTGTATAGAAACCCTTAACCCTCTAGTAGGGGCACTCAGCCTCTGGACATGAATTCTCTGAGTCAGTACCAATACTAATAAACCTGCTTCTTGACAGCCCTGGTGTCCCTGTTCCCTGATTGCCTGGGTCAGGAATGTTCCTCATTCCCTGATTGTGAGTTTCTATAGTCTGAGCAATGGTGGGTAATGTTCTCATTTCCCTGACTGCCTGCTTTTAGTAATAGCAGTTGTTCAAATCCTACTATGTGCTGGGTGTTTTCTCATTTTTTACCGATTTAAGCTAATATCACCTTCAAAAAAGACTTCATGGAAACATCTAGAATATATTTGAAAAAATACATTTTGAATAAAATATCTGAGTGCCATAACCTAGTCATGTTGAATATAAAACTTATGATTTCATGTTACAGATGAGCACAATAACCTTAGAGATAGTAAATAGAGCCGCACAGATTCTGACAGTTTTTGGAGCATCTGGATTTTTACAAAAAAGTTTTGTTTTCCAACACCCACATGTTTTTTCACTATATATATATATATATAAAACACCTATATATGTATAATAATATATATATAATATATATAATAATATATATAATAATATAATATATATGTAATATATATATAATATATATATAACCTATATATAATTTCTCTCTATATATATAATCTCTCAAAGGTTTTTCATTTGAGTAGAAATAAGTTCTGCAGAGCCAATAGGCATTTAGTGACTGTGACTGTATATTTTAAGGAGTCTCATTCATCCACTTAGAATTTTTTTACAATGGATGATCATCTAATGACCAGTATCTCATTATAAACAGGTCTATAGCCAAAGAGACAATGACAATCTGAAAAACTTTTCCCTGCTTTCCATTCCTGAAGCCCACACTTAAATTTAGCACTCTATTACCTCTTACCCAAAATATGTAATTTCATGTCTCTAGTCTTTTCATTGTTTAAGTTCTTGCATTTAATTAGACCACTGTCCGGCCTTACCTTAACCCCTGTTGTTAGTACCTTTCATTTAGCCTCTAAAACAAGCTGAAAATTTGAGGTTTTGATTAAAAGATCATTTCCTGACAAACCTCAACTACCCCGCCAGCCGTTGTTTTTGCCACTCAGGAACAAAACAGTGAGGTTGAACTTGGTCCCGAGAGGGTTCATAAACTCACATATTGAGTGTTTTGTTGTTTCTTTGGCACTCTTGCTTTTGTATTTCGTTTCTTGCCAAGTGAACTGATCATTGACTCCAGCGTCTATTCTTCCAGACTTCTCTAAGTTTTCATCATCACCTAGCCAGCAATAATTCTCCTTTCCCAAACTGCACAGGTCGGCTAGTATGGCTGTGTTAGCTACCCCTGATCCCCAATGATGTGCTTTCCGTATTAAAGAGAGGGCTGAAATCCAAGCCAGGAATTCCAAAGTCAAATGTCATGGGTTTCCCGACCCAGGAGATCCGGACCCCACCCAGAGGTTCTGCTAAAGCAAATTCTAAATAAATATTCGATAAATTAATAGTTAAATGAACCAGATTTTAAAAACTGCAGTTTGCAGGATTGGGGCGAAGACGCCTTTCAAGCGAGGACGACTGCTCGACCACGCAGCGGTCGGCACAAGCCCCTAGAAAAGACGGGCAGTGCGCATGCCCCGCATCTCGGGTCGCCTGCGGGCGCGCCGCTCGCTCGGCCCCGCCTCCTCCCGGCACTCGGACTCGCGCGCGCGCGGCCTCGCGAAGCGTACCCAACGTGCGGGTGCTCGCAGAGCCCGCCGGGCGTTGGATCCCCGAGTGCCCGGGCCGGGGCCTGAGGAGCGGGGCCGGGCCGGGGCGGTGAACGGCAAACCGTGCAGGCGACGGCAGGGTCCGAGGCGACGAGCAGCGTGGCGGTGAGTGAAGGCGCCGCGGGCGAGCGTCCGGGCGTCTCCGCGCGTGCGCAGCGCCCAACCGCCCGGCCAGGGGCGCGCTCCCGGCCGCTGGCCGGAGGGGCCGAGCCTTGCGGGACCGAAATCGGGGTCCCCAGACCGCTGTCCGTCTCAGGCTTGCAGAGGCATCCGGATCCCCGATCGGGGTTCCAGAGACGTTGGGGGCGCTGGCGGGGGTCCTGTGGGGTTACGGGCAGGACGGAGCCGGGCCCTTGCGGGGCCCCCCAGCATGTCCGGCCGAGAGTCTGGGCCACAACTCTGGCACCCTGGGGAGAGGCGAGGCTCTCTCCCGCTGCCCGTGCACCAGCCGGTGGTGCGGGTGCCCGCGGTGTGCGCGACCCCCGCCTGTGGCCAAGTCCCGGGAGGGGGCGCGGCCCGGGGGCTGAGCAGGTGGCGGGGGCCGCGCCCCTAACCCGGGGAGACGGACTCTAGAAAGCAGGAGGAAACTTTCCCATAAGTAACTTTATTTGGGGCGCTGCCAGCGGATTCCTAGGGCGGGGCGGGGACTGGGGGCTCCAGGAATTTACACCCTGGTCTTGTCCAGTCCCGACCCACTCATGACCCGGGCAAATGGTGAAGGATTGTTGGAGGGTCATTTACCTTCTAATTGTGGTGCTGGTGCACCGAGTTCTGAGCTTCATTCGAGCCGGTTCACTCTTAATATAGATCTAGAAGTTTGGTGTTTTGGTAAGACGGAGATATGCTATTTTGTGCAGAAATGGCTTATACTACCGGGTCTTTGAATCTCAAAGAAAGTACTGTTATGGTATGCTGGGGATTCCTATGTGTGAAGCAAGCTATTGTCCTGTGTGTGCTTGGAGAAAGCCACCTAATTCTATTATTAGCTTTAGAGGACAAAAGCAGTTAGCATGCTTTTCTTTTGTAAAAATACTCTCCACTACCTTGCCAAACCATGTAATACAGTAGTTCTTAAAATTGGATACACAAGAGAGTCACTAGGGAGTATAAACTCCCTTTGCACAAATCGGACTCGAGACCAATTCAAACAAAATGAGTGTGTGTGTGTGTGTGTGTGTGTGTGTTTAAGATCACTGAGTGATTTTCATCTACAGTAGTTTGGGAGCCTTAGGTTTAATATGAAAAGTTAGGATTAGTTTTACGACGTAGTGTTCAATGTAATTGTGGATGAAATTATTTATTTTCCATTAACAGAAACTCACAAAAGGTGGTTTTGTTTCCCCACTAGGAAGAGAGGGAAGTCTCTGAAGGTTAAAACTTTACCTGAACTATGTAACTAGCTGCTAGAACATTGTTCTAGCTGGTGGTTTTCATTTCTGTTCAAGTTGCTCAGCCTACCTTCTCTGATTCCTGCCAAAGCATCTTTTTAGCCTTCTCTTAACCTTTCTCTCAGCCCACCACCCCTTCTAACCATCCCCCAGCTTGTGGGAGGATCCCCTTCCTCCAGACTTCACTGCCTCCAAAGGGTTAGGACAGGTTTCCATGGCGACTGTTTCTCAAGGGGAAGTGGGCGGGCCCTTTTACCTTTGGGCTTGAAAATAGAACTCTTCCTTTTCTTAAGATTTTGAATCGCCTTTTCCACTTCTTGGTAAAGGTGAATGTATAGGGTTCCAGTTGTTCTAAGTAATTACAAAATTGCTTATTAATGAACTACGGAGTGACATTGATAGCAGCTATGTTGTTCTCCACTGAATATTCACTCTCTCCCTATCTTTGCTGTGATAGCTTCATTGACAAAGTTCATTTTTCTTTTTCTTTTTTTTGGGGGGGGTGGGTGGGCATATTCATCTTTTCTCTAAAGCCCTCAGACATCCTATAATTAAAGAAGATGAACAATGACATGTTCTCCGTCAATACAAGAAACCTTAGACTTGTATCAAAAGTGTCATTTTAGTTTTTAAATTATTTCATTCCAAGAAAGACTTTTGCCATTATTCTTGGCAAAAAGTTAAACCAAAATAACAGGAGAAACGCCATTTGTCTTCAAATTAACCCACTCCTTCCCTTCCCCAAATGATCAATTTTAAAAAAAAATGTTCGTTCTTTCATTCTCTAAAGGGAAGTCTTTAGCCATCTAATTTCTGTCTGCCTTTTAAGGAACTATTAAAACTGGTTTTCAGAAAATAGTGTAGAAAATACCTTTTACATATATTAAACTTCTAATATTTTGAAGCCTTTTAAATAATACTGAGTAAATACTAATCAGAATTCAGTTTTTAGTAGTTTGGTAATTATGATTTGTGTTAGAAATTGAAGAAGTTTTCTCCTGCTAAAATAATACAAATATTTCTTGTTTTATGTGCTAATTAGATTTCAGTAAAACAGTAGGATGCAAATTCTTATAAGACCAGTTTTTCCCATTTCACCCTGAAAAAAAATAATGGAAAACCCTCTCATTTAGCTGTACTCTGTTCAACAGCATTGCTTTACTGCTAAGATAATAAACTTGTCATGTGACCTTTCCTTTTGTGTGGCATATTTAAAATTTTTTTTCTGCTGTATTTAGTATCTTTTTGAAATTGGTCCACTAGCAAATTCCATGAATGTATACATTAACCTGCAGTTGTTGACACCATGTTTTTCAAATGAAGCATCTGTAGTTGAGAATATTGTTTTCTAAAAATTTTAAAATAAAATGTAATTATCGCTGTTGTAGACATTTTAGGTATTAGAGAAAAATAAATGAAAAATACAGATCATATCCTGAAACAAACAGCTATTCATGGGATGATATGCTTTCATTTGTCCTTTTCTTGTTAGTCTGTGTACACATTTTTAAATAAAATTAAATTTTAATTTCATCCCTGGTTTTTAATACTGCCCTTTAACTTAGTTAATCATATTTCCTGTGCCATGAAATCTTCTTTGAAAATAGGATATTTTTAATATTGGACATGCCAAAGTTTAACTGGTTTTCTGTTGTTTGATATCATTTTTAAGTAGTAGAGAATGGTATTAAACACTGGTCCCTTGGTCAGTTGCAAACTTAAGTAATTCCTAAATCTTTCATTGTGTTTCCTTATCCCTAGAAGGAGGGTAGTGGAGATGGTGCCTGCATCACCCTTTGGAGAGATGGATTAGGAATGGCCCCAGCAAGAGTCTGGCAAAGAGAGCTTGCTTCGGAAAGTAATAGACACGTTGGCGCTGGCAGAACTTGGATAAATGCCCTTGTCTGAAAGTCTGAGTATCTTTGACTTGTTTAGGCTAGATTTACAGCAGAATTCCTGGGGCAGAGGTGAACTCTTTTATGACTCTTGAGGCGTGTTGCCAAATTGCTTTTGCCAAGACACATTCATTCCCTTACTCATTGTATGGACTCTCTGTTGTGTGAGCACTCCAGTGTCTGCTCCTTCCTAATTTCCTTGTAGAAATGTGGTTATATTTTATTTTGTATTTTTTGATAATCACTGAAATTAGTGACTTCTTGTTTGCTTTACACTTTAATAGCAAGTGAAATTAGCAATTACCTTTTTGTTTTACCTTTTGAGACTTAACCATTCAAGTACTTTCCTCATACTAATCTTAATCGATTTTTTAATCATTTAAAATATGTATTTAATACAGAGAGTATTATGCCTTTATCATATTTGTAGTGATTCCTTTCCCCCTGTAGTTCATTATTTGCCTCTTAATTTATGGTATTTTCATATTTAACTCTTATCAGTATGAGGAATTGTCCTATGCCATTGCTTCCTCTCCCAAGTCAGCCATTTCTAACAGCATCGCTTATTAAGTTGTCTATCCTTTCCCCATTGTTTTGTAATCTTCTCCTTAGTTTAAGATCTTAATTAGCTTTTGGGTCTGCTTCTGTTTTAGATGTTAATCATTTTTGCATTTATCTCTAATCTTAATGCCAAATTTTGTAATTGTAGATTTAGCATGCATAGAAATAGTTGATTAAACTAGCCACTTTCTTTACTAAAAAATCATAATTGCATTCACCTTTCCTTTCAAGTAGATAGTTCAATCCTTAAGTATTAAAAGGCTTACTGCAAAACTTCGTACATGTAGTCTCCTTCCCTAGTAGCAGCCTTTTGACTGTTTACTATTTCTCCTGAGTTTTTCAAAGAAACCACTTGTAGAATCTTTCTCTTAAGCTAGTTGGGGAATATCTTTGGTCTTGTGGTACTCTGGGACTGTGGACCTCTGCTCTCCAACAAGGTGGTGGGAAGGACATCCAGAGTGTTAATACTTCTTAAAGAGCTTTTACTAGCCTTGTTTTAAACCAACAGGCTTTCTCCAGTTTTTGAGTGATCTGCCCTGCTCCTTAGTTTTCCTCAGCTGGTGGTCATTTATTTCAGGGCTACTAAATTGCTACTGTTTGTCTGCTTTCCACCCTCATGATTTTGTTTTGGTTTCTACTATAGTTCTTTATATCCTTGTGTCCATGTCTCTAGACAGATTGTCTTTTCTGCCATTTCAGTGGACTTCAGAAGAAGGGGGTAATTGAATCTTTTGTAGAACCTACCATTTCAATCTGAGAAACTCTGCAAATGAACCCTTAGAATTCAGACATATCTAGTTATGTTGCATTTTGTACATTTTGGGCTTGTGTTGTTTTTTTTTTTGTTGGGGGGGGGGCAAAGACTACCATCTATGCACGGTTAGTGTTTCCATTAAGGGACATGACCTTTATTCAGATTAAAGTGTTTTATCTTCATGCGAATCCTAATATTTCTTGTTAGGGTTCTTGGGTGTCTGTGTTTTTGTTGTTGTGATGGGTTCTTCAAATTGGCTATTGGTGTTCTAAGACTGTTTATGATTCTTATGTATGTGTTTTATAGGTAGCTCTTAAGAACTTTACATCTATAGTTTCCTAGTTATAGACTCACAGATAGTGACACTTGTGTCTATGTCTTTTTAGTAATTATATCATTTATTTTGGTTTTATGGCAGGTCTAGTCTTCAGGGACATTATAAAATGCTTCTAGTATGGTGATAATATGCAAACTTCTGTTCTTTATTTCAGTAGGAAAACTGTACGATATTGACTTGATTTCTCATAGTGCCACATACAGACAAAGGAACTCTATCTTGTTATTTCCAGTTAATTAGAGCCTTTTTTTCCTCTTTTTTCCAAAAGGAATAGGAGTTGAATACTAGCAAATTAGTGTTAGCACCTGAAGTTTGTCTCTGGCATTTCTTATAGATCTAGTGATTTGAGTCCCAAATATTAAATCAGAGTACATCCTTTCTTTGGGATAATTCTTTATTAAAAAAACACTCAAGAAAATCAAAAGGTAGCATTATATTCATTGTATATGCTTTCTAGGGTGGGGTGCGGTGAGATACAGACAGAGTTTTGAAGAAAATACTCTATCCTGCTAAACTGAACAGTTTTGACCTTTTTTTTCTTGGCATCATTTATTTGATATAATTGGTCACACCTTTTTTGATATAGCTACTTCATTTGGTTTTTAAGACATCACACACTCCTGCTTTTCCTCCTATGCTGTTGGCCCATTGATGCTTCTTTTCCACCTTCTTAAGAAATCTGTGCTGGTTTTCTCTTTCTACCAACCTATTAATTTAGAATGCCTCAGGGCTCAGTTCTTGTAAAGTGCATGTCACAAACAGTTCTGAGACTTCAGTAAAATACCCTATGGCTCCTTAAGACTCCCAAATGTACATTTCCTGGTGGGGCAGCACTCTTAGAGGCTTATCCAACTACTTTATTTTGTTTTGTCACATGAATACGTAAATGGCACCTCAGTTTTAACAGAACTACAGCTGAATTTCTTATTTCCTATGCAGATCTGTTCTCCCTATAACCTGCCCCATTTTGATGAGTGGCAGCTCCATTCCATCTGCCCTCTCCAACCCCCATTTAAGCCAAAATCCTTCAAATTATTTTGGGCTCTTTCATTCTTTCTCACTCTGCCTCCAAGCTGCCAGTAAGTGCTGCTGCTTTAACTTCAAAATGAATTTTGTCTTCAAAATAAATCAAGATTTCATCTACTTTCCCCACCCCTACACTAGTACCTTGATCCTGGTACTCAGCACATCTTGCCTGGGTTATTGTAGGGACCTCTCCTGGCTGCCATTTAATTTGCTAAGAGCATAACAACTTGCAGTGTGATCTTTTTAATATTTAAGTCCAGTTAAGCTTAAAACTTTCCAGTGCTTTCTATCTCAGAATAAAATTACAGAGCCCACCACAGTCCACTCACCATAATTCTTACCTTTCCTCTATTTCCCTTCTGCAGTTCTCCATTCCACTCCAGTCTTTCTTGTCCCCTTGCTGATCCTGAAATTATTAGGTATGTCCCCACAGAGGGGTTTTCCCTCCACCTGTAATAGTTTTCCCCCAGGATGTATTTATGATAAGTTCTCTCACCACCTTTGAGTTTTCACTAAAATATCACCTTGTTAGTGAAGTATACCTTATTTATAATTGCTGGCTATGCCCCATATCACTCTTCCTTTTTCTTCTTTTCCCTCTAAATTGCTACTTTAATTATTGTACTTTGTCTCTTTTTCCACCCCTACTAAACCATACATTCCATGTAGGCCAGCATTTCATGTCTGTTCATTAATGAGTCCCAAGTGTCTGGTACATGGAAGGTGAACCAGACCATATTTTTAAATGAACGCTTTCTCTGTTTTTCCATAGTGAATTTCTTACAAAGCAATAGTCATTTGACATCTGTGGATCTAACATTGGTGATTTAGCATCTTAATACCAGCAAGGATGAAACTACAGGAAAGTTACAATTTTAATGAATATAATAATATATAGACAGGTTATGAGAATTAGATAGGATACTTGTCTTTGAAGTACTAAATTGTGTTTTGGACCAGATCACTTAACTGTTAAAAAAGAAAAATCTAGCTAACTGACTTGATTCATATCTGAACTGTGTGTCTTGTGTTCTAGAACCTGCCTGTTTGGGTTTGCATTTTTTAACTGAGGGTGGTCAGGATTGTCACCTTGGGTATTTTTTAAAAAACATGCCTGAGCTTCCTAAACATCTGTAAAATACTGTTATTGTGTCTGTTCCTTGACTAATCTGTTAAAGTGGAATATAACCATTTGTTTTATCTTTTTATGCCTCCTTGTTGTGTACTACATTTTATGTCCTCTTTATGCCTTTTTCTCTCTGAGAAGTAAGTTCTATAAGATGATTTTGAAACCTTTCAGAGGCACATCATTGAGCATGGCACTAAGTCCACAAAAATCAAAGGATCACAGTCCTTTACCTTCAGTTTCTACGACAAGTAATTGCAGTCTTCCTTACAGCAATCATTACAGTAGTCATTGCTAAGTTTTACTTGTATTTCTAGTATCTCCTTTTGTGTCCTTCAGACTCAAGAATATCTCAAAAACATCAGACTTCCCTTCTCTTTTAGTAGAGTAAGAAATATTTGTGTGGTCTGTACTGTGTTAGCTACTAGGCAAGTAAATGCTATCATGTACAAGAAAAAAGTGGTTATTTTAGAGATCATGTCAGCAACCAAAGACCAGGCAGTGCCTCAGAACTGTGATGCATGTATCTCTGCAGATGTATAAATTCAATGTTACCTAAGCACAGAAGTCTGATATTTTTTGTTTGTTTGTTTCTTCACCACTCTGGCATATGTAATTCTTTAATTTTTTATATACATAATTTTTCTGTAATTATATATTTGGGGAAGTGCTCCCTTAGAAGGTTTCTGTGCTTTAGCTATTAGAAATAAAATTTCATAAGCACCGCTGTTCTGAACACATCTACCAGATTTAGCTTGCCTTTGAAATTCTAAATAGCATGGTGTCTGCATTTTTTTATTATCAAGATTCATTTTTTTGGAAATACCTGGGTTTTTGTTTGTTTGTTTTGAACCCTCAGTACTTAAGTACTGTTGACCAAGGATGAATGGAAATCACTGATCTGTCTTTCTGCTACTGAATCTCAAACTATCCCTTAGTTTAGCAATTAATGGATAACTAGTTGGAAAACATACTTTGTTTTTGCTGTTCTATACCTGTGAGGACTTGTTTAATTACCACATTTTCTTATATTTATCCAGGTTTTTTTGTTTGTTTGTTTGTTTTTGCAACTGGTGGTCTTGCAAACATACTAGCAAGCATAACTACTATGTTCTGAGGGATTAATTCTGACTTAGTATGCTTCAGGTCTCTAGATAGACAAGGATTTGCATACAACTCATGTTTTCTTAGCCCTGCTCATGGAAAAATGTGATGAAAAGTTGGATAATAATAGTCAGGTTCCTTTTAGGTGTATTCGGGGGTTATTGGAAAATGATCTACATTTCTACAAAGTCTAGAAAAATGTTACAATAAATATTTTTTCCAAAACAATTGTGTTGTCAACATGAAAATTGTGAGAACCTCTTTTTCCTCAAATTGCAGGTAAGGCTCCAACAACTGCTGCTGGAGGCATTGCCCTAATATTTCTAAGGAGTGATGTAGAAGAAAACAAATCCAATTAGAGCTCTTTGCTTTCCTGTTGACTTTACTCAAGTCTACTTTAATTTTTCTCTGTGGTCAAAGAAGGACCACAGTCAGTGGCTTTATCTTGCACTTTCTATTCTGTGAATTTTCTGACATTGGGACAAAGCTGAGGTGCCAGAATATGTCATAAAATAAACATTAGCTATTTTGCTGCTACTAATATTTGGGGCAGTCATATGTCTCTTGTATCCATTATTCTGTCTAATGTGTAAAGAGAAGTCTTCAGAGTGAATGGTTCAGAATTATGCTGAGAGTTATTTTCTGGAAGAGTAAAACCAAAATCAAGCATGGGTTAAAACTGGGCCTGATCGCTTACAGGTTTTTTTTTTTTTTAAAGAATCTTCAAGTCCTCTTGAAGTAATGAATGATGGATGAGTTAACATCCATCATACTTAAAGTCCAAACTCCTTATTCATCAGGCAGACATCAGTACTTACACTTTTTGATCGTGGGAGACCTTTAAATATTTTGAGAAGTCTAGTAAACTTTTGTTTATAAGAGTTATATCTATTGATATTTACTGGAGTGAAAGTGAAAATAAGGAATAATTTAAAAATACCTGCTTGTTAAAAATAAATGTTTTCGTTGAAGATTATGAAGAAAATTGTGCATCGGAGATAATAGGTGGAAAAGGAAAGAATATTTTGATAGCTTTTCCAGAGAACTTTGGGTATTCTTTTATAACTAATCCAAACTTGAAGATCATTTGCCATATGAAGCCTCAAACCATCAGTAAACTTCTTGTGCTCCTGTTATATTAAAATTGATTGGTCTGTTTTATACTTTGAATAGACCTTTCACTCATATATAATTCTATAATCATGTCAGCAAAAAACATTGCTGAATTATGCAAAGCTTCCAAATGTTGACATTTCATTATGCAATATTAAAAATTATATAATTGATCTCATCACTTACAGTTGTAAATATTGGAAACTATCAAGATCATGCTGGTGTGATCAAGGTTTCCAAAATTGTAATTTTTGCGTGCAGGTTTCAGTTTTATCATTGGCAGTATTCAGCTTTCCTTAAAGTGACAAGCTCACTTTATTGATTATTGAGGGAATATCTGTTAAATAACTACATGTGAATGAGCATACTTTGTATGTTCCTCAAGTACAAATTGTGTCCCATGAAGTAGTGGGTTAGGCTCACATAATACAAATAATTACACAAGCATTTTTTTTCTTAAGGGCAGCCATTCTTTCTCAGTTTCACCAGTTTTATGCATACTTCCCATTTATCACAGAATATTAAAAAGATGTGTGCTTAAGGATTGAGGTTTAATAAGAATTTTTGTTTTGCTGTTTCTGCCAAAGATTCTTCATGAAACAATATGTTGGTATAGCATTGTTATATCAAAGGAATGTACAGTAAATAACTCATCTGCATTCACCCTAGCTGTTTCACCACTATTTCAGAAACCCTCAATTTCAATCAAAGGGAGAAGGAAAGTAATGTGACTGGTCCTTCAGGGGCCATTGGAGTGACCAAATGGCTTAGGAACCAGCAGTACCACTACTGGGAAAAAGGAAATCAGAAACACAGAGACCAAGCTAGAGACCAGTCCTTATACTTTGGTCCTCTTGAGGAAAATCCCCTTTCTCTTCTGTTTGGAACAGATGGCTCCTCCCATGAGGGCTTTGGTTTTGCATCACCACTGCCAGATGTCACTGGGAGGTTTCGGAGGGCTTCAGTCTCTTGTACTTACTTTAAATACGTTCTCAACCAGTACAATTCAAAACTGCTTAAAATGCATGCGTTAAAATCATAAACACATTAAACAGGTGCAACTCAGAATGTTTTTACGCCTTCCAAAAAATACACTTTCATACTATTTTTAAAATATTTTCCAACACACAATTCAGTTTGTTTACATTGTCAACCCAATTAATATTTTTTAAAATCATTGTTGGTGGCAAAAATTTCCTTCCATAAATATACCAGTCCACCAGGAGATGCTAGAATATTCGGTTATTCCACCATTGACTTTACTCAACTGTTTCACTATTGATATTACCAACCTTCACTTATTGCTACTTCAATATTGTAAGACAATATAGAGAGGGGAAGTGGAGAACCCTTTATTTTTTGGAAAAAAATCAAACATGTTCTTAGTAAAGTCCCCAAATCGAGATGCATACATGTAAGAAGTGTATTTTTCTTACTTGTGCTCCTGGCTCTGCAGTAATCTGGAATGTGGCCCTAGTAGTGTAGTTTGTAGGGTAGGTGTGACTTTGTAGACTGTTCATATCCTTAGCCATGTACACACAAGCCTGTTTTATTACTTTGTTTGAAGACTGGGTGTGTCTAATGTAGTGGAAATTTATTCATTCAGCATTAAATACAGACAAAACACATTTCAAAGCCACATATAAATATGTCTTTTTAATTATCCATTTTTTTAGATTATTCATATGACTACTGTCCTTTCATGTGAATTGCTGAGAATTTATTATCCTTTCCAGTTCATTAAACCACTAAAATTCTGTAGTGGTTCTATAAATAAGTATGCCAGGCCATGAATTGAGACAAGTTGATAAAAGCAACTTTGTTCTGGTAACTGAGTATTGCTCCTAGTTAACCCACATTTCTCTTTGGATATGTGAATATCTATTACATTAAATTTTGGAGTTGTAATGAAGCAAAGTCTTGCTTTGAGCACATGTGGAAACTTGCATTAAGTTGAGTTTTAGTATTTTATTTGGACTACCTGCAAGATAAATGCAGTATTATAAAACCACATTTGTCCTTAGATGTATTCAGGAGAGCCTCAGGACATATTTAATACATGGCTGGGTTCTTTACCACTGTACCTCATATAAACCTGCACCTTGAAAGCTGGAAATGGAGATCTCAGTTTCAAACCATTTGACAGGACCACTTGCACTCCACTAATGAAACCTAGAGGTTGAGAACCAGTGTAGGTATTGTATTGTTAGCTCTTATTGGGAGACAGCCCTCAAGAAATCTAATCACATAACATAAGGAAAGATGGAATTTGAGAAAGTTCTGCATGAAGAGTCTGGAAGCAATGGAAAACTTCCCTTGTTGTGGTGTCTTTGACTGCATGGCAAAGGATGGATAGGTTTTTGATCAGGAAGGACTGTAGGGAAGAAAGGATAGCAGGTATGACAGGGAGCAATTTCATGTGCAGTGTAGGAATAACTTTTCTTTGAAGGTTTAGTAAACGAAAAGAACAGGTCAAAGAGCACAAGCCAGGTCATGGAGACCCAAAATGCATTGCAAATCATTTGGCTTCCACTCTGAAAAAGGAGAGGCAGGATTTCTTCTCTTGTAGTTGGCTTAGTCTGTGCTCCTGGAATGCTCATCTCACACGGTAACCAAGTAACCTCTTTAAGAAGAGCAGCACAGAATAATTATTGACACACTTTTACCATTATGTTACGTTCATATATAGGTGAGCTTCATTAATTTAATTCATTTAATAAAAATCAGCCCTGTCCCATGAAGAAAAATACAAATAATGGAAACTGCCCAGTGGCAGAACATACAGAATATGTGAACATGTGAATACTTCGCCACATGCCACTTTAATAACAATTTCTTTCCATGATAGTAGTATGTTTCAAGTTTTTCAAATGTTTCCTAAAACAAATACTAAAATCAACCAGGCTTCATGTATTGAATTGTTAGGGTGGGTTGTGGCATCCCTAAATCTGCCTGGTGAAATGCTTAATGCTAATGTGGAGACTTGACTTAATAAATTTTGATCATCAGTTTCAGAGACTTTCTGCCCTTCATTTGTATGGCTGGGTCAGCATCGTTACCCTGCACCTTGTATGAATTAGTGCAGGTAGTGGTTAACTATATTAAGGTGGTTGTTTCTTGATGTGTTATTAAAAATTACAAATAATAAGGTGCTCATAGTTGGGATGCTACTTTTTAAAGGTATATTTTGACTTGAATTATTTTATGTATTCACTATATAGTACACATGTAAAGGCTAGCTGCCTGGTATGTAATGCAGAATGAGTGGTTTGACTTTCTAAATGAGGCTGTTTTGAGCATTATATTATAAACAATTAAATTATAGACCTTATATAGTAGCTCTTAATTTAAAAAATCTTACTGGAAATACTACAATTGAATTTTGGTTTGAAATACCTTGTTTTCTTATTTTTGACACATGCACGTAAGCTGAGTGCATCTCAACTTCTATTTTAACTATAGCAACTTGAGATACTGAAGCAAAAAGGGAGTGCCAAATAATTATTTACTGCAGCAAATGGTGTATTTGCTGGCACCCTGGAACTATCACTTGGTGTTGATATCGTTAAGGTTATGCCAACATTTATAATGCAGTGTACCGTTATATTATTTCCTTCACCACAGTCATGGGAGATTGTATATTTTAAAGCTCATTAAAAGTAACAAAAAATATATTTTGTTGTTATGTTTTAGAACAGATTTTACTTTGAGTTTTTGTCAGAAACTGGTTTCTATAATAACTCTCAGACTTTTTGTTAGGTAATATTTCTGTGACTCAGTTAGAAATATAAGTCTTTTTCATTTGGTAGTCTTTATTACATTAAGATGTTAGGAATTGTGTATGAAGATACCATGTAACTTCACATGTATTTGTATTTTCCCATAGCACAATTTTGATCAGTATAGCAGATCTCCTATTTTTAGATTTTGTATTGTCGTTTATTTAAAATAACTATTTCATTCCAATCGCATACACTAAAGATGAAGGAAGGCATGCCATTCAGAAGTACCTAATTGAGGCTCTGTGGGTATATATATATATATATATATTACAATGGTCAATGCAGAATTGATCATTTTTTTTTCTATGTGGTTTTGCTAAGCAATGATGTGAAAGATTGTTTCTCCTGCCTTTGCCTTTACCAGACATGTTCATTTTAGAGTCATAAAAAATTTAAATCTAAGGTATAATTTATGTCTTTGCTTTAGGTGTCAGATAGTAATAAATTAAAGGATAGGAGACCAATGTTTGTTTCTAAGCACCTTTGAGTGATTAAAGCATAACATACACTTAGATAACCTGTATGTAGGAATCCTTTTTATTTTATAGAGCTTTTTCTTTAAGAATTGTAGATGTTGGGGGAAAATGTTCTATGACACAGACCCCATCAGTTATCAGCACTGATACAGAATACCCGATGATTGAGGGTTCTCTGGACTTTTCCATGTGCTCGCTGGAAAAGGGTGTAATTCCCAAATAGAACAGGTCATTCTTTGCTTAAGTACACATATAAACAAAGAGAGAATTTAAGTGATGTGATTATTAAATAATATTTTTGATTATTTTCCTAATATGAGGAAAAAAATCACCAAAGTGAAAAAATATTTATAAAAGGCTTTTTATTCCATTTGCCCAAAACAAGCTATTTTCTACCTGTCAACTAAAGCCAACAAACAACCCTGGAAAAAGCCACAGCAGTGATTGGGTGGCGTTATGCCAGTCTAGCCTTTTCAGTATGATTAATACTGAAATGATCCTCTTGGATCACAACAGTCCTCTTCTGGGCCTTCTCAGAAGAACCTTCCTGAGACCTGGTTTTGCTTTTCTTTAGATAAAATCATCATTGTAATGTGGTAATATTTCTCCCCCTTAGGCTAACATGTTACTTTAGATCCTTCTTGTTTGAAAATAATTACTATAGTCATTTAGTTCCAGGTTTAACCTACATATAACATAGTTGAAAATATCTTTAAAATACAACCTGAATTTCTACAATTGAGTTTTGTGTGCTTGAACAGTTGTGTGTCGTAAGAAAATATTAGCTGCCTGATATTAATGCTGGAGCTCTTACAAGTCTGGGCAATGGCAATTCTCATTTTGGGATTTTCATCTATACTTTTCTACCATATCATTGGTTGTCATAGTAGCAGTCTCAATTGAGAATTGTGATTATATATGACTACTTGATGAGAGCTCAATTATTTTAATATGGTTCAGTCAGAGTTCTGAGCCACATCATCTTGTCAGGGGACTCAGTAACTAACCTATAGAAGATGTTTCTTTATTTCTGTTCATATATAATTTCCCTGACAGTCAGTTCCACCAGTTTTAAGACAAGGTCATTATTTTTTGTCCAACAAGAAAAGAAAAATTCAGCTTAATAATTACTCCCATGAGATATCATCAATTATAAGATGCAACCCAATTTTAGAAAATGGGGATGGGAGAGAAAGAAGTTTTATAATTGGTAAAATATGGCATTTATGTTTAAATATACGTGCATATATAGTTTTAGTTGGGTGTTGGTCAGACTCATAAAATGTAAAGAAAGTTAAATCACTATCTTTGCCAAACATACAGATACAGATTTTTTTTTTTTAATCCTAGAAATCTAGAATTAGGAAAGATAAGAAATTAGTTACCACTTAGACACATGAGGAAATTTACTGAGATCATCTGGAGCATGTAAAAAATAACAGTTGATTGTAGTTTTTACCAAAATATCTAAAATTTTGTCCAAAAAATCCACAGTAAATTTAATTTAAATAGCCATCTTTGGGTTAACCTCTGGTAAATTTTAAATATTTCTATTCAAGATCACTTTACGGTGAATAATTTGGGATTTAGATAAGTAATTTAGAAATCCAAAACAACTGTAATTAAATGCCATGTGGAACATTAAAAAGAATTACTGTTCCTGTCTTCAGAGAATGGTCACATTTTGAATTGAAAGTAAAGTTTAAAGTTCACTAGAACTCTGTTGGTGAAAAGCAGATGACTTAGTGATACTGTTCATGGGCTTCAGCCTTCTCATCTACATTGATACACCATTGCTGTTTCCTTTGCTACTAGAAATGGGTCCTTGTTGAGAAACATCAAGTTGAGCTGCTAGGCTACGCTGTTGGGTGGTTGCACCTGAAGCTTTGGGCTCTCAGGAGGTAGCTAGAGCAAGACTGCTGCCATCAGGTGGCTTCATGGAGGTGCAAAGTTCAGAGGACACCAAGCCTGGAACATTGGTTCCCAGTGCAGATTTGGGGTTTGGGTGGGGCCTGATCACAGTGCACAACAGAGTCTTGATTACCTCTCCTGCAAGATCCACAGCAACCTGGGACTTGCTTGACCAGTGGGTGTGGCTGGAGCAAGCCTGCAGATGGGATGAAATGTCAGTAGCTGTGAAGCCTGGAAGATTACATGGGCAGAGAGCCAGGCAAATCTTTGGGTTTTTGTGTTTATGGAAGATTGTATCACAAATGTTTCCTGCTTTGGGTACAGTTGCTACTAATAGTGAAAGTTTATCTTTGCAGAATGTTTTCAGCATCTATCAAAGTACTTTCACAAACTTGTAATCTTGAATTCACAGTAAACCTGAGATTATTGAGTTGTGTATAGTTACCCCTCTTAGCAAGTGAGTCTCACATATACTAAGTAGTTTTAAGGTCACCTGTTACTGACTCTTGCTTTTTTTCACTATACCACACTGCCCAGTGCTTCACTCCATATTTATTTCCAAATTTAGAAAGCACAAAGGCTGTTCTCCAGCAGCTGATGCTATCTTTAGGGACAGTCAACATTTTGTCTTTTCCCCTCCCAAATTTTAAGTGTAACTTCTGCTCAGTATTGAAGAGAAAAAGAAAAACAAAACACTATTCCATCACAGCTTACCTGGTTCTATTACCCTCCTCTGTTTTATGCTAGCAATGTTTTTGATAAAGTGCATTTCTCCACTCTATTCAACTTTGTTAACCTCACTGCTGTAGTTTTATGTAGGTGTCTTAGAATCAACCAAATACAAGTCCAGACAAGGAGTTTAGAGTTAGACAAGTTAAACAAGAGTTACCAGCATTGTTAGTTGTTGACATCAAATTTGCTCGTTTTCTGACTTCCATTTTGCCTGGAGAGCCTCTTGTTTTTGAGCAGCTTCCGCAAGGCTTTTAATGCTTTTATAGGTACCTTCCTATTAAATTTTCTCTCCATTTCTTTCCAAAATGTTTCCTGTTTTATTTTCTCTCCATTTCTTTCTAGCATTTCCCACAAGGTTCAAAGTATGGCATGTTCATGGTTTTCATCTCCATAAATGTTGCACATATTTTAAAGTTGGTTAAAAATATGAACATAAAACATGTGAGAAACTGGTGGGTAATTACTGCAGGTGAAAATTAAAGTGAATTGAACAGACAAAATTAGGCAGATAGTCAGGAAATGTAGCTTGCAGTCTAGTCAAGACTTTGCTCCACTACTTTGCTCCACTACTTGTAGAGTTTTCACAATTCCCTACACTTAATTGCCTCATCTGTAGTGCAGAAATGCATTAGTTTCTCGAGTCTCTTTTAGTTCCAAACCTTATTCCTGTCCCCAAACTGAGTAACTATACAAGATTCTGTTAAATGCAGTACAATATATGGCAAACCTTCAGTGGAGAATTGGATCATCTGAGCAAGCTTAAATTATGTTGGAAATTTTAATTATTGGGAATTGAGTGAAAGCATGTAAAGGTGCTTGAACTTTATGAAAATTGTAAAAATCATCAGAAACTCACTAATCTTTTCAACTTGATTTCTAATCTTGCTCACCATTGTGTGCCCAACACATGATACACTGCATGATCAGTATATTGTATTTTAAGAATACTTACGAAAAATTGATTCTTGACCCGTTTACCTCATTAGGGCAGATTAACCATATCTCATAATAGCTCTAAAATTCAGGAGGTATAGAAATAAGTGATACAACTATTTGGAAAGACATTTTAGAGGTGAAATGTGACTGTAGATGTTTGAGCTGTATCCTTTATTACCTTTCAGTCCAGTTGATGATCTCCTAGGTAACAGATCTAGTAGATAGGGTTTTAACTATATTTAATTTTAAAGAGAGGGAAAGATGCCAATTTGTATATTTAATGAAAAAGACTAGAAATGAAAGCAGAGAACAAAGTGATATGCATATTTTGTATATTCAAACCAACCTTAGATTTTCATAGCTTTTTATTGTGTTCTGGGTCATGGGTTACTCTCAAAGATAGATAACATTTTTGGCTTCTCTTTTCCTAAAAAAAAAGAAATGCATATTTCTAATTTTTGTGCAATTTGAGGGATTTCATGGGCTCTGCTAAATAGATGCAACTTTGCTTTCCTCTTCACCCGGTGTTCCAAATTCTTGATAGGAAAGAACTCTGGGATGCTAAGCCTTAAAAAGCCCTCAGAAGTAATCTAGACCAGTGTTACCTAAACTGTTCATAAAATAAATAGAATGAATCAAGACCAACATTCAGAAGTAAAGAAAAATAAAATCGAATTGTATTTTGGCATGCTGACAGTTGTGTTTTGTGCACTTTTTCCATGTTTGTATGTTGTGAATTTATGTTGGAGTATTGGATCAAAATATAAAATGCACTTATTACTGTGAATTGAAGGTAAAATAAATTTCAGAAATACTCATCTATTCCCAACAAGTCTATTCATTTTGTAGGTGCGGAAGCTGAGACCCTTAAAGGCTAAATACCACCTGTCCCCTGTCCCCCCCCTGCAGACTTGAGTGTTTAGATGGGACTGTACTAGTTACTTGATAGTTGATTTTACTATGTTTTTTTTTTAATAGAATTGTGAAGTAGAGTATTTTAAAATATTAGATGATCCATTTGCTTCGCACTTGGCATTTTTTGATCCTTTATTTTTTTCTTCTAAAATTGTCTGTCATACTTTTAAAATAGCCTGGACTTGAGTTTTTTCCTAGGGAATTGAAAATACCTCAGGATCTCTCAGTTGGCACTAAAAACCTGGATCCTAGAAATTTTCACATTTAAGACTTGATCAGAAAGTGCAGAATAAGACTTGAGACTGTTAGGTTTTATGTCCAAACTAAACTACATTATTTTGAATGATTTGTCTGTTCATTTGATAATTGAATGCAAAATGTAACACCTGGGTTTGGTACTGGATCTTTAGACCCCTCTAACATTCCTTATCTTTATAAGAGTTCTTCAGACTTGAATGCCATACAGATGGCCTGGTAGTATTTCTTAAAATGCAGGTTCCGATTCTGAATCCACTGAGATCACAGATTCCCACATGATACTGTCGCCACTTCTTGGGCCCCTTGCAGTAGCAAGGACCTTCGTTACTTGCTTTATTTACTACCATGGTGAGGTAGCTCTCAGAGACAGTTTCTATTGTCTTGATTTCATTAACAGCTTATGCTTTTAAAATCGACTACAGAAATTAAAATGTGTTTGTTTTTTTTTAACTTGAATTAAGTCTATAGGTAAGGTCATATTTTTATGACAGCCCTGCTCATCAGTCTCCACATCTGTGATTGTTATGCAAGACCATTCTAGGTTAATGCAGTTATGAGCTACTTTATTTAACTAGTGTTTTCAAAATTTTGCTTTTCCAAATAACTGAAATCTTTAATGTTGAAAGGAACATTTTCCAAAATGTTCTTTTTTTAGACTGTTACATGCGTAGTATTTACTTTTTTATTGTGGTGTGTAAGAGCAAAGTTTTCTGCAGGCTTTCTGCTTAAAAGAGTGTTGCATTATGAAATGAGTAAAAATGGAATTGTGTCTGCTTTTTATGCTTTTTCCTATTTCGTCTGCCTACCTGCAAGTTACAGTATAGTATGTCTGCCTCAAAGCGCCTCTTTCCTTTACATTAGAGTTGATCGTTTCTGACCTGAAGAGCAGATAGAGCCAGGTACTAGGTTTATTCAAACTAAGTGTGGAATTAACCCCAGTCAGAACAACCTTCCTGTCCTAGCCTTCCTAGGAAGGTGTCAGAAAGTGTAGTCACAACTGAGCAGGAGAGAAACCCCTTTTAATTGTATTTTAAATAGTTAGCTCATGGAAACTTATTCGTTTCCTTGTGCTTTTTAAAGCTGGTTTCTAGATCTACCTTTTAATACTGTGTGTTAAACTGTTTGATGGCAGTTTTCTTTTTTTTTTTTTTTTTTTTTTAAGGGGGTAGTTGGTTTACAACACTGTTTAAGGTTTTGGGGGTTATGTATAATAAGTTCACATCTCTTCAAATGTATGTTACCACACCATGCCTACCACTAAAACTCCAATAATCCTCCACCTGAAAGCAGTTTGAAACTGCCTATATGTGTGACTAGTGTTAGCCATGTGGTTGGCAGTGGGGTAATTGTTATAAGCGACCCTGCCTGAGGGTTCATCCAAAATGGGGATTTGTGCTAAAGACTGATTCTCTTACAGTCTGTAGTGTAGTGGTTTTTTAATAGTGCAATGATGACAATAAAGAAGATATTTCTTGGTTTGATTTAGTGACTGTGGGTCCAGGGATTTAAAGTCTGATTTCTGAAATGTTATCTTTAGTAGATGATTAGCTATACTTAAATGTAGCTCCGATTTGTTGATCCCTCACTCTGTCAGCTCTCAATCAGTGGATGTGATACAGCAAGTAAGGTTGTCAGGAGGGTGCATTAGATTGGGAAAGGGGATAGCCAATGGCTGCCACACTTAGAACAAATGAGGGTGATCCAAATAGGGATTGAATCTTGTCATTAGTTCCTCTTTAGAAATAAATAATCGTGTGTGGAACTTATAGCAGGTGTTTCTTTCTTTGCTTTTTTTTCCCCTCAAAGCTGAAAATGGTTGGTGGATTCACATTATGAAAATCATTTAGTATTTCCTCTGATCCAAAACAGAGAGAATCTTTTTGCAGTTTCAACTGGTCAGTATTAGAACATTTATCATTTTGGATAGCCTTTTTATTGGTTTTGTGTTGGAAGTTGTGGATTATATTCTTTGACATTATAACAAGGCTAAATGTAGTTGTAACATTTAGATTGGATCTTGAGATCCTAAACAAGGCTTCCTGTGACCTTTTTTTTTTTTTAAGTGAATTACAATCTTTAAACACTTATTACCGGATTTGTTTCATTTAAATCTTATTTGTACATCTAGAATTTGTCTTTGTTTCGGTGCAGCTAAATCTACTGGTATAATCTTAGTCTAATTAACAACACTTTGTGGTCTGGGACTCCTGTGAAAGATCGTTAAAGGAACTAGAAAGCATTGGAAGGTAAATGAACCCATGACCTCATCTCTCTTATTTTGTACTAGACTGTAACTTGGATTCAAAAAAACTGAAAGAAAGAAAAAAGCATTTGTTTCCATTAAGCTGCAATAACTGTTTAATATGGTTTTGCTATTAATAATCTCCTTTAGCTGGTAGAATGGAAGATTTTTGTTTGAAGTATTTAAAAGGAAATACTACCAGGATACAGATTTTACTAGAAATACATAGTAAACTCGGTCCCGATCTTTTGTTAATTGATACTGCTTATTTTACTGGGGAAATAAAACTGGATGTATAGTGGAGAGAAAATGAGAGCATAAACACTTCCCTTCTTGTTTTTGAATGTTTCATAGGTGGTTTATCTTATTTAAATGTACAGTAATACAGTAGACAGAAGAATGCAACTGCTGTTCCTTTAACATCAGAGCTATGCACGTTACAATAGGTGTCACTGTTTTGCTTGGTCCAATCATGATTGGTGACTTCAGCTATTGGCTCTGAGCACAGGCTGTCTGACTCCATCTGCAGGGCTGTAATACCTACTCTCCCCGATCCATTCACCATACAACTTCAGCCGGCTGAACAGACTCTTGCAGCTCCAGCACATCTTGCTAACCTAATTCAGAAAACAAGTGCTACGGCTCTCTGCCTGTCATCTTCGCTCAGCGTAGCATTTTCGGGTTATCTAGGAAACTGGGTTATTTTTATGAACAAATAAGAGAAACAGGAGTCATGATGGGGATGTATTTAACAGATCCAGTACTGGATAAAACTTAAAGTCAGTTTCTATTCAACATAGTGAAAAGGTCACCTTGCCTGACTGAGGAAAGAAGCAAAATATCAGCTTGCTGGTTTCTGTTAACACCTTAGCTTGGTCTAGCCTCTTTTGCTTGCTGTTTGTACCGGTTTGGGATATCTGCTTATAAAGAGAGACATACTGTACTCATGGTAGATGACAAGGAAAAGAACATGAAATGTCTCACCTTCTTCTTGATGCTTCCAGAGACAGTAAAGAACAGGTCTAAGAAAAGCTCGAAGAAAACAAATACCAGCAGTAGCAGCAGCAGCAGTAGCAGCAGCAGTAGCAGTAACAGTGGCAGTGGCAGCGGCAGCGGCAGCAACAGCAACAGCAAGTTGCCCCCAGTTTGTTATGAAATAATTACCTTGAAGACTAAAAAGAAGAAGAAGATGGCTGCTGATATATTCCCCCGTAAAAAACCAGCCAACTCCAGCAGCACCACTGTCCAGCAGTACCACCAGCAGAATCTTAGTAACAACAATCTTATTCCAGCCCCAAATTGGCAGGGTCTTTATCCCACCATTAGAGAAAGGTAAGTGCCGGACCAGCATATTTACTTTAAAAGTTTTCCTGTGTCAAAGTTTCAGCTTTTGCACAACCTGTAATGTATTTTAACATAAATCTGTGTTTCCTCTTTTCCCAGAAGCTTTATTGGTAATGGAAAACTGTCTTGTATCTTTTCCAAAATAGTACAGCTGTTTTCCTCTTAGATAAAAATGTTTTTGTAAGCTGTAGCATTTAAGTGACAGTGTTCTGTCTGTGAGCCGTAGAAAATAGAAAGCTTTTATTTGTCCTTAGCCTAAAGAAAAGTTTGGCTAACTTTTTTTTTTTTTTTAATTTAGTTACTTTCCATGTGTTTGCAATGATTAGAAGCACAGTTGTTTAGTTGGAATCTTTAGTTGTAATTTTACCCTGAAGTTATGAAACTGTTGCTTAGCTTTTGAATCCTTTGTGGGTTTTATATGTTGGGAGGGAGGTATTAAAAATGTTGGCTGCTCTGGATTAATGAATTGCCTCTGTTTATAGAAATGCGGTGATGTTCAATAATGATTTGATGGCAGATGTACACTTTGTGGTTGGGCCACCAGGTGGGACTCAGCGGTTGCCAGGACACAAAGTAAGCAACAGCTGCATTACCGGTTTAGTCCAGAGATTTACAAAGAGGGACCCTCTTAGTAAGCTAGGAACTTAGGGTGGGAGCTTGCCAATGGCAGGCAATGTGTGTTTCACCGGATGGTAGAGAAAGCATGGCCTCACCAAGTAGCCCCGGCCACACTCAATTTTTTTTCTTTGTTTCCTTTTTCCTTGCTTTATATGCCACACAAAAGAGTGCCCTCTTTACTCTCTAGGCACAGAAAGTTAGGAAAGTCATATGTTATTCATGCTTCTAGAAATTAGTTAGATAAGCCTTTGTTATTTATTTTGTAATGTGAGAATTTGTATGTTAATTAGGAGCACAGAGACTGTTTGTGTGAACATCTACCTAATACTCTCCCAATAAGATACTCTGGACCATGGCTTTAAAAAAAAAAAAAAAAAAAAGGGTTTAGGTGTTCTATATTTTACCAAGCCTGCTTGCTTAGAGTTGTTTCCCTGGATTAATATGCTGAAAATGCTTTCAATTTAGTGCATGAAATAAGATTTCCCTTTCTCCACAGTATGTTTTAGCTGTTGGGAGCTCTGTGTTCCATGCAATGTTTTACGGAGAACTTGCTGAGGACAAAGATGAAATTCGTATACCAGATGTCGAACCTGCTGCTTTCCTAGCTATGCTGAAGTAAGCATCATTCCTATGTTTGGAAAGAGTTTGTTTATGCTGTATTTCTACTCTGCTGCGTTCACAGTTAAATTTAAGTTCTGTGTAACAGAAGAGGGAGGCCGATGAAGAAAGAGGGTGCTGCTTACCTTCGAAATGTTTTTGGAGAAACCTACTGTGCATCTTTTAGTGGAAGCCTCTGAAATAGGAGAGAATTTATAATCACAACTTGGCATGGGATTTGTGGGCAAGTGGCATATATAGTAATTGGATTTTTAAAGACTAGCAATTAAAGAAAAATAACTCTGATGTAGGACCTATCTAATAGAGTATGTTCTCTCCAAAAGCTTGTATCTGAAGAAGTCTTTAAAGACATTGTTTTTTGCTTCCTAATTCCAGATCATAAACCTTGTTTAAGATAACTAGTTAAGGGATTTCTAAGTTATCTAGGAGTTATTGTCTCCTGTCACTGTAAGACTTATCCATTGAAATCATATGATCTTTCTGCACACATGGATACTTATTACGTAAAATCAGATAGCGTTTCTCAAGAATACGAAGCATTTGAATTTGTTTGAGGAGAAATTTTTGAAAATATGAGCGGTTTCCTCTAGTTTCATTGTACATTGAAACTAACTGGTGATATAGAAAGGTAAAGCTATAAGATATATATTAATAAGTTTTCTAGCTTGTGTACCTTTTTCAGAACTCAGTACACGTTTACCAGATATATAGAATCTGCTTCTTTGTGTATTGCTGCTGATCACTGTGATAGTCTACCTGTGATTAAAATCCAATGAGTATTCTTGAATAACATTTATATAGTTTGTGTTAATCCTTATTCTAGCACACCCAAAGTATATCAGAGTTCAAGGTTATTTGCTACTATGAGGATTTCAGTTCACTGGAATAATTCAGTGTTTGTTGGAAAAATTATTCATTGGCCCAACAAATGGACAAATGATTAGGATGTTGATGTGCATTATCTGCTGCCAACTGAAAAATTAACACTGTACTTTTTAAGCCTAGTGCTTAAATGTATTTAATTCTTTATGTATATTTAAGTTTTAAAGTCTGATTGCTGCTGACTAGAACTTTCACAGTGGAAGACAGGGAAATTAAAAACAAGCAATGATGTGAAGTACCAAATATAAACTGATCTACCATTTTTAGCCAGCCAAAGTTTTGTGACCTTTGTAATCTTAGGGATTACAGAAACCAATTATACCTGCAAAGGCTTTTGTTTTTCTAGTGAAGTGAGCTTTGTATGTTTGACATTGTTGTCGATTACAAGAGACTGCTAACACTCCTTTAGCATGTTGGCTTCACTGCAGTAGAAAAGAATGTTGTGTCATTCCACATACATACATACATACATACATACATACATATTGTATATATGTGTGTGTAATTTGGAAACATGCCTAAGAATCACAGAGTTATACACTACTTAATACCAAAATCATTTGATTTGTCTAGTTGACAGGCATCATTTTTCACAAACGTGTTTGTCTTGAATATATCCTAATGCAGCTTCTTAAATTTCACTTGTAGTCCATGTGAACTGGTAAGAATTAGAAATACAGTAAGTTGTCCTTTGGTATCATGCCATAGTTGATCGATATTATCAATTATTGCTGTGGATAGTGTAGCCCAGGCGTCCCTCACTCCAGCATTGTGGTTAAGCAGCTGGTTTTCCTGGAGAGGGAGTTGCCTAACAGGGAGAAGACTGCTCACTGGACAGTTCTGGAGTTAAGAGGTACAAAGTTCTGACCATATTCCAGAATCCCCATCATCCTGTTTTTTTGGTCAGAGCCATCACTCAGCTTGCAGGCATTTTGTTGAACAGTCTTTCTAGTGATGACTGACATCCTAGTAGCCGAGTGAAGGGGCTTCCTGAGAGTAAAAATACAGCTTCCACTTGTGATTGGAGACATTTTTCTTGCTGCCATCCTCAGAGTTTTATACTGTTTCACAGAATCCACTGCTAATTTGTTATGTCACTAAGAAAAACTCCACAGCAAATAGCTAATCACTGTAGCAAGAGAAATTAAAAAATAAAGTGTTATCACTTTGTATACTTTACTTATATGTGGTTCTCTCTGATGATATCTTAGTCAACCATAACAATCTAGAAGCAGTGGAAGCAGTGATGATTTCTACCTTTAATCTACCATTGTGAAAAACTATCACCATTGCCTAAATACAAACGTGTTTATTAACCCACTGAAACAGGAACATGTCATGGAAGCACTCACGTAGTGCAAGGCTTTCTTTGTCATTTAATTAAATGTATCTGGAAATAACATACTAATTCGGAAGTAGCAGGAATCTATAGGGAAGAAGGAAGAATTTATAGTTACAAAAGAAAGAAAAAGCCAGATACAAAACCTTTTATGGATTCTGTGTAAAATTGACTTTTAACTGAAAGATAGTGTCAGTGTACATACTGGAAATCCATTAAAATTGAAATTGTTTGAAAAATCTTATTTATTAATAGGCTTTATTTTGTGTTTAGAAAAAAAGTCTGTCATAGTTAAAGCATCAAGATACAATCTTTACTAACAGTAAAGACATTTGTCTGTCTGTGCTGAAAAAAATTTAAATAGCTCCTAAAACATAGGAGGATTATTTTAAGTGTAGACTATGTGATAGAATTGTACTGTTTTCCATAATACTGACAACTCTGAGTATGCAAGTTTTTTTTTCACCGTTCCAGTGTCTTTTTGTTTTTGTTTTGTTTTGTTTTGTTTTGAGAAGATGCTGAAAATACACCTTGTCAAATAGAGACTAGACTAACCCCAAGTGAATGCCTTTAATTTTATAACTTATTACTGATCTGGAGTTTTAATAACTTAGTCTTAGAAGATTGTTTTCTCGGAACTAAGCTGAAAGTAGTTGCGTTTTTGCTGGAGATGCTCATTTTGTGAAGTTCCATCTACATACTGTGTGCTTTCTTTCAGATACATCTATTGTGATGAAATTGACCTGGCTGCCGACACAGTGCTGGCCACTCTCTATGCTGCCAAAAAGTACATTGTTCCTCACCTTGCCAGAGCCTGTGTGAATTTCCTGGAGACCAGCCTGAGCGCCAAGAACGCCTGCGTGCTCCTGTCCCAGAGTTGTCTGTTTGAGGAGCCTGACCTGACGCAGCGGTGCTGGGAGGTGATAGATGCACAGGCTGAGTTAGCGCTCAAGTCTGAGGGATTCTGCGATATCGACTTCCAGACACTAGAAAGTATCCTTCGCAGGGAAACTCTGAATGCCAAAGAAATTGTGGTTTTTGAGGCAGCTCTCAACTGGGCTGAAGTAGAATGCCAGCGACAAGACCTCGCTTTGAGTATTGAAAATAAACGCAAGGTCCTTGGAAAGGCACTTTACCTTATCCGCATACCCACAATGGCCCTGGATGATTTTGCAAATGGTGCTGCACAGTCTGGAGTTTTAACTCTCAACGAGACCAATGACATCTTCCTCTGGTACACTGCAGCCAAAAAGCCCGAGTTGCAGTTTGTAAGCAAAGCCCGCAAGGGTCTTGTCCCCCAGCGCTGTCACCGGTTCCAGTCTTGTGCCTACCGTAGCAACCAGTGGCGCTATCGGGGCCGCTGTGACAGTATTCAGTTTGCAGTTGACAAGAGAGTGTTCATCGCCGGCTTTGGCCTGTATGGTTCCAGCTGTGGCTCTGCGGAGTACAGTGCCAAGATCGAACTCAAGCGGCAGGGTGTCGTCCTAGGGCAGAACTTGAGCAAGTACTTCTCAGATGGCTCCAGCAACACATTCCCTGTATGGTTTGAGTACCCGGTGCAGATTGAGCCAGACACCTTCTACACAGCCAGTGTGATACTGGATGGCAATGAACTCAGTTATTTTGGACAGGAAGGCATGACGGAAGTTCAGTGCGGCAAAGTGACTGTCCAGTTTCAGTGCTCCTCGGATAGCACCAATGGCACAGGGGTCCAGGGGGGCCAGATCCCTGAACTTATATTCTATGCTTGAAGAAGTGTGAGCTCGGGGGCGTACCTCTGGTTTCTACTTGCTTGATGCTTAGCTCATCTGCAGATATGTGATCAGGGCAGGTAATTTGTAATGAATGAAGCTGTAGGCAGTTCTAATTTCTTTGAACCTTTTAATTATGTACAGGCAAAACTGCAGCATTCAGCTATTAACTATGTGCTTAAAAAGAGCCAAGTTCTTGTTAAGGCTTTGTGTTTATTTTAGAGTTGCGTCTGTATACCTGGGGAGGATTTGAGTTCTTTTCTACCCTACCCTGCTGGCCTCCCAGTCCTGTCCCTCTTAAGAAAAGTTTTGGGTCACCTCAGATTTCCCTTAATGCTTTGTTTTGACTTATAGAAGTAGTCCACAAAAATAAAGGCAAGTTATTTTTAAATTGGACCCCTTTACCATTCCCCCCCCAAAAAAACATAGGTAAACCTCAGTGTACAATTTTGAAAGACATTTCACTTTATAATAGGCAATAATTTAGAAAAATAGCGTTACATTTAGCTTTTATTTCCTTTTAAATATCATATTTCTGTCATTGCTTTTTCTTAAATCCTAAATCCATGATTTTGTCATATTTTAGGCACCAAAGAGTGTCAGTATAAAAGTGGAAAGTAAGAAAATGAAAGTTAAGGCCATGATTCCTTCTATAAGCAGTTTTATGTCCTTTCAGTTTATGTCCTTTCAGAGGAATAACTGAATTACTGTATCATCAAAAGGAAACACTGCAGGCCTATTTAATTGGCAAGTTTTAAAGGAAGCCTAAAGATGCCCATACTACAGACAGTCCAACTGATGAAATAGTAGAATACACAGTTTGAAAAAGTTAGACTTTTCTCCCTATTTGCTTCTAATCCTCACCATTTGTTTGTTTTCGTAAGTTGTATTGTACAGAATTCCATTTCCTTTTCCCATTCAAAGAGGACCAAATAATTCTTTAGATGAATAGATAACAGTTTTGTAATACTAAATGTTAATAAGATACTTACAGTCTATTTTTTTTTTCTGAAATATACTTTACCTGATCTACTTTGACCACTTCTTATTTATAATTCTCACCTGTTCCTGGACTGCTAGAATCTGGCCTTTGACCATCTTGAATTGCCAACATATGCCTGCAGGGTATAAAAAATAAATAAAATGGTCTGGAGTGATACACCTTGGTTATACATAATATTTATTGCATCAGCATCATATCGAGCTCTCTTCTACATTAATAATGTAAGCAAAGGAGGGAAAAGCTTATCCAAAAATTCTCCTTTAGTGATGGCTTGTGATAGTGCCCATGACCCTGGTCGTGTCCAGTGTGTTCACTTCTAATTGAAGTATCCATGTGTTTCTGGGCAGCTTCTCTGCTCAGTGTGACACTGAGTTGGCTCCCCCTGCCACCCAGAGTGTGGTCCCTGGCCACCTCCTTCTCCTGCTCAGCAAGCCCCCAGTTGGCTTGTCTGGAGGCAGGGGTTAGTCTTGGGGTGGGTGTATGTGCATGGGCATCCATGCACGTGCAAGCACGTTTGCCAACTCAGAAATGGTCTCCTCTCTGTTTGGCCTATAGGAGGTGGGGCCGAAATGGTCCCCCCAGCTGGCCCCAACAAGGCCCTAGTGAGTGACTGCCCTTATCTTATTCACTGTGCTTCTGGGCCACCTTCCCTGTAAATGTGGGCTCATTGTCTTTGGCCAGCTTCCCTGATGGAGGAGAACACTGGAGTCTAAGAAATGTTTAAGTTGCTTTTGCCATTACCTGTGTCTGTTAGCATAGATGATCAAAAGCTGTCAATGGTGCTCAGATAGTTTTGGCAAAGCATCAATTAAATAATGGAACTTTAATAAAAAAAAAATACTTCTGCAAAGGATTTTGTTTTTAAATTAAGGCTAAGCATTTCAGTAATTCATAGCTACCACACAAACTGGTAGACTATATATCTGATTAGATGGCACTCATTTTTAAGCCAGAGGAGACAAACATTAATTTCATCTTGTCAGACTATTAACAGAGGTGGGTGTGACCACCTTTGAGTCCTGACTATTTAGCCCAAAATGTGTTAGTACTCCTGGTAGTAAGCTGCCCTCCTTGTGCCCAGGGAGCTGCTGAGCAAACTCTGCCTGAGATCCTGTACACTGGGTGTAGGACTGACTTTTTGTTAACTACTAATACTTAAAAAAAAAAAAAAAATCATATCCACTCTGATTGACTGGTGCTGAAAACTGGTTAAATTTGAAAATGATGTTTAGAATAAGAATTTTTATAATGGTAAGCTTTATTCTCCCTTCTGCATTTTTAGCAACATGGAATGAAAGCCAGTGTGCTTCCTTTATTTTCTTTGGTAATCTCAAATTCTGTGGCTTTTAAAACTATTTTGACAAGGCAGGCAACTCTAGTGTGTAAACACAACTTTATTAAACAGAATATTCTGTAGATGCTTTTCCCAATGTATCTGGCAGTCTTTGTCATTGTTCATACTGGGGATAAAGGGGAACTAGGCTAGCAGTTCTAATGTAACATTCTTTAAGCATACTTTAATATAGTATTTAAGTAAATGGTCTAATTTCTACATAATTATTGCACTGAACTGTCTTTTTGTTATTTTTTAAGGTGTTTAAATAAGTTGGCTAATTCAAGACACTAGCCACTTGTGCATCAGAGTACTTGGATTTAATAGCTTACAGCATTATTTATGAAGGAAAAATATATAAATATGAAGTACCTCATGTTGAATGTTATTGTACTGTATTTTTAATGTAACAGTGCAGATCTTGTTAGACACATGAATGTGTATAATCATGTTAAATGCAAATAAAAATAAAACTGGTTCATAGATTTGTTGTCTTTAGCATTTTTTGTAGCTCCATTGAAATAGTGAAAAATACATTGTTACATTGTGACACTTTTGGTGCCACTACATTTTGCAGAGATGGTTTCTCAGAAGCATTTATTGGCTTAGTATTCAGATATCTGATTCCTAAAGAAGTGAAGAAAATGAGGCAGAAGAACAAGAAAACAAGAAATAAACTAATTGTATTATTCAAAGCCTGACTGTTAAGTTAATGAAAACAAATGAATGGATGGGTTTATATTCCATTATGGAATTTGTGGTTGACTGGCATTCTGATGCTGTAGTTGCTTATAAGTCTGTGGGTTTTGCTGTACTAAGGTGATGTTGCTACTAAATCACATCTAGCTTTAGATACGGTCACTGTGGCTTGTTCCTGTTGTGTTCTGTACTTGAAATCTAGGAATGGAAATTAATAAATGCCACATGAGAACTTTGAATATAATTTTTACATGCTCAGCGATGAGTAGTCCCCCACACCAGGTCCATGTATACACAAGTGTGCACATTCATACAAAATTCCGTGCACATGTCCACGCTTTATTTTTCTCTGCAGCTTATGGTTGCCTTTATATTGTGAAATCCTGTGTATTTGCTCTAACTTCATCTGTTCAGGGTTTACTTTCTATAGCATACCTGCTCAAAGAATGTTTTTTCTTTATTTCAAAAAATAATAGTGGAAATGCCCATTCACAACAGATTAATTACAGATAGAACTTGTAATTCATACGAAGGCCCACTTTAATCCAGGAGCGTCTGAGCCATTATTTCTGTTACTACTTAAACTTAGTCCTCACATGTTTATGTTTAATATCCCAGGATGACTGGAAATCTCCTTTATTGGGACTCAAGATCAACATACCACTGAAATTAGACTTTTCTCAGTTGACTCTTTGGTTTGCTTAGTAAAGCCATACACTTAAGCTGAGGGATAAACAGGAGTAGGAAAGTGTTCCTGAGGAACTAAACTATATAAAACTTAGAGGATGAAACAAGCAAGTGCCTGGAAACCTGTGGTTGTCTTAACTGTACTTCAGAGAAGACCATTGTATGCCTTTGAGCTGTTTCAGTGGACTCCACTTTTGATTTCTAATCAAAATGATTTAACAATTTTTTTCTGAGCCATTTACAATTATTGGCCAATGAGCCTTTGTTCAAAACTTCATATTGTCTTCCACTTTTTAGAATATATATGACAATAAAAATGAAAGTGAGGTACTTTTTTTTTTTTTTTTTTTAATGCGGCTTCCATATTTGTTACCAAAACCAAAATAAGCACTGGTAAGAAGATTCAATCAATATATAGGGTAGAGGGGATCAATATATGAGGTGATGAGGTCTTCTTATACACCAAGCAGACTAGACACTAGTAACTGTCAACCCATCTCTGACATAGTACCGAATACATTTTCTTAACTTGGTCATCTTCCCTCTTTGACCTTTTCTGAATCTGTTTTGAGGGAAGACGGGGGAGAGTATAATTTCCATTAATGTAGGCTACCCTTATTCAGTGTTTACTCTGTTTACTTACATCAGTCTGATAGCAATTTAACTAGAAGATGCTATTTTATACTCAGTCACCCTACAAAGTTCCTAACCTCAAGATATGTACATAAGCAAAACACCAACCCATTTTCAAATATGTACTTTTATATCTGTACAGAACATCGCTGGAGTTATCTATTATACTACTAGCACCTAAATTATAATTTATTCCTGATTTCTCTTTGAGCTGTTCTAGATCAAAGTGATATGAAGAAATTCTTTGTTAGGCATCAAGGATGTTGTCCCTTACTGCATGTAATAGTACAGAAAATGATTTTTCAAAGGTGTATTTCTTGTTTTTCTGACTGATGAATTGTTTACATTTAATATCTAATCTGTACCACTTTATTTGGAGAAATGAAATTATACTAGAAAAATAAAAGATAAGTCATAAGACCTTGTTAATTTTATCATGAGATGCTGCAGTAGATCTTTATGAGAAACAGTAAAAAGAATTGTGAGATGCCAGGAAAGTCTATGAAATAATATTTTGATATGTAGCATTCTTTACAGTGTCTGTGTAATATGCATTTTCCTTCTTAAACTACTATATTCAAAAAGTTGTCAAAAGAAAGATAATAACTATTTAGAGAATCTGCAAATAATTTCTTAAAGCTTGATGCAGGGTGTACCACCTTCTACTACACAGTAAAACCCATTTTCATTTTTGTGCTTGTCTCAACCAGCTCTAAACTTTAAATAATTTTAGAACTTTTTTTTTTTTTTTTTTTTGAAACTAGGTCTCGCTATTTTTGCCCATGGAACCCTAGGTTCACGTTGCCCAGGGTACCACAAACTCGAGCAGTCCCCTGCCTCAGCTTCCCAGGTGCGCACCACCACACCCAGCTATTTTTGGGGGGACTGTAGGTCTCGCTATGTGCCCCTGGTGGGACTTGAACTGGGATCCCTGGCCCTGGCCGTGGCTTCCTAGGCTGCCACCTACAGGCATGCACCACCATGCCTGCCAATTTTAGAACTTAGTGGTGCTGAATCAAACACTCCATGCACCTAAGCCAATCAAAATTTAAAAATTTCAACTCTAAGAATATTTGTATTTATGGATGAAATAATATTCCCTGACTATTTTAGCACCCCGGAAAAGACTTAAGATTTAGTGAATTAATTTTTAAGATTTAGTGAATTTAGAGCATTAACCCAATGTTTATTCATTCCCTCTTACATCATTTTTGGTCCTATATGTCATCCCAGGCATTAATTAATTTTTAATGAATTACATTAATTCATTAATTAATGAATTACTTTAATGAATTAATCACTCATTTTTGGTCCTTATGTCATCCCAGGCAGTGCTGGGGAAGGGAAGTGGCTAGGAACGTGGGTGGGAATCAGACTTAAAAGTGGGATAGAACCTCATGAGCTGATGGTCCCATACAGGGCAGCTCTGCTGTTAGCACAAAGGAGATCCTGGATTGCTGGAATCCACCCCCAGGAATTTTGATTTGGTCTGTCTTGGGTGGGACCTGGGAAATTGTACATTAATAGGCCTTCCACATAAGCTGAAGCTGTCCTGGGCAAATGAGTTTTCAGTAACATTGATGTTAGTGATGGGGTGTTTGGGAGGGGCCTGCACAAGACTAAATCATGTGTGCTAAGGGCTGCTAGATACTTGGTTACAAAGTGCTGTAATGATTAGCCCCAGAGTTGAGCAGTGTCTCCCAATAAAAATGACACTTGAATCTAGAATCTAGTGGGATTTAGTCCTGCAAAAGATGGGGAAGGGATGAAGGAAAGACCAGAAAGTAAACAGCAGGGGTGATAGAATGACAACTAGCTAAATATGACTCTGGGTTAGGGTACATGTGGAGAAGCCCAGCCATGTTATATGAGTCAGGTATGGAGCAGGGTGGGAACTGGACAGGAACTTGAAGCATTTTTGTGTGTCAAACATAAAATGTGTTTTTTCAATACAAAACATGTATTGACTTTCATCTACAGAATAAAGCAATGGTGTTGAAGAAATATAAATAGAAGAAACAAGAGTTAGAGTTTTGTGTTTTTCTGAACTCTGGTAAAGACAGACTGGAGAGGCAAGAGGAACAGTTAGGGCTGTGAGTAGTGTACATAAAAGCCAAGGGAGATCAACGATGAAGATTCTAGAAACATGAGGGGAGCGTTCTAGAGTGTAGTGATTGTAACATCCACCTTAAAGGGATTTGCTGAAGTCCCTTTAATGAATGAATAAAGGGAATGAAGCCTCTTGCCTTACATTTCTCCTTGTAAAGAGGGAAAGAAAATAGTTTTTACTCAACCGTCCTTGATAGATGATTGGTTTATAGATCCTCCACTTTTGATTCTAAGATTCTCTTAGAAAGAAGGAAAAATAAGTTACCATAGTGTGCTGATTAATAGCTGACTCTGGAGTAGACTTCTGCATGTAAAGTTCCACATTAACTTGCATGTGGCTTTAGGCAAGTTACTTCATCTCTCACCTTTATTCCCTCAAAAGAGTTGCTAGTAGTAATAGTGACTTTCTCACAGGGTGGTTTTGATGATTAAATAAATTCATATATTTCAAAAGCATGTATAGCAGTGCCTGGCAATCAAGAAGCATCACATAAATGTAGATTAAGAGAATCAAAATGTAAAAGCTTAAATTCCACTCTTGTTCTTTCTCATTATATATGATCAGATAAGAACCAGTTTACTTTTAGGTTAAACACACTTAAATTGTTAATATAGGTAAATAAAGAATTCATTTTGTTGATGAGTTTCAAATCACTATGGTCAATGGCTGGGGAGTATATGAGCTCTGGCAATTATATTGTTGAAGAATTCTTATATTTTAACAAATTTCTATTAAATATTTCAGTGTTTTTTTTTTTGTAATGAGATTTCTAGCATATCAGATATCTCATATTCTAGGGCATTATCTAGGGCTGCTCTGAAAATTATTCAGAGAAAACTATGAGGCTATATATGAGTTTCTGAGACACCCTTCGATAACATTTTCCAAGAGTGTATTTTAGGAAAAAGAATATCTTCTTAAATACTTATGCTAGTTGTAAAGATAAGCTCCTTTTTTCATGACCTACCATCTTAGACAATTTTTTTGTTTTGCTTTTTTTTGAGGCTAGGTCTCGCTCTTTTTGCCCGTGGAACCACAGGCTCTTGTTGCCCGGGGTACCACAGACTCAAGCAGTCCCCAGCCTCAGCTTCCCAGGTAGCTGGGATTACAGGCACGCGCCTCCATGCCCAGCTGTTTTTTTAGAACTAGGTCTCACTTTGTGCCCCAGGCGGGACTTAAACTGGGATCCCTAGCCCCGGCCGCTTCATAGGCTGAAGCTTATAGGCACGAGTCACCGTGCCTGGCTGTAGACAATTTTGAATGTAATGCTTTCACCAAAATATTTTTGGATTAATATCAGTTTTAGTATTGAATTGAATTGTGTGGTTGAAAGCAGATTTGAACTTTATTATGAAGGATGTGAATATTACAGGGAATATTTGGTTGTCTCATTGTTTTTGTTCGAGTAAACAGGTGTGCCATAGGTATTGGTTGTACCTCCTGTGCCCCCACTGTTGGCGTATCACATCCCTCTGCCCTTTCCCCACGAATATCCTCCTACTAGAGGTTCAGCCAGTGTTGAGGCTTCCCTTGAAGAAGTGCCTATATCTTGGAAGTTAATTTCTTGTCCCTTGTTTAAGGCCTGATGCTGTTTTGAAAAATATACCTCATTAGCTATTCCCAAGAGCTTCTTGTGCAGGAACTCCAGAGTAGGGTCTGCCCCGTTATATGGAATTCTCAGTGGGTATGTGGGGGCACTGACACATTGCAGGTTGAGAACCCCTGGTGTAGATAATCTTCCTGGAACCTTCCCTCACACACATGGAAATCTTCCTTCAGCACCCTGATATAGGCCATTCTTACTGGCGTAAAATGGTATCTTGCTACATGCAAAAAGATGAACCAAAACAACTCCCTCACACCATGTACAAAAACCAACTTAAAATGGATAAAATACTTGGATATGACCTGGAATCATAAAATACATAGAAGAAAATAAGGGCAAAACACTCCAAGATTTACACTTCAGAAACCTCTTTCAGGACATATCTATAGCTGCAAAAAAAATGAAGGAAAACATAAACTACATCAAGCTAAAAAGCTTCTGTCAGCAAAAGACAATAATCAAAACAAAAAGAAACTCAACTGAATGGGA
>PVHY01000195.1:208765-290547 GCA_004024945.1 Uropsilus gracilis
GCATTTGTAAGATCTTTAGTTTCTGATCTTTGTGGAAATATAATATCCTTGATCCTGTTTCCTTTCTTCTAGAAGAAACTCTCCCTTGCAATGCCTTAGGAGGGAAACCCTGGCCATTTTCTCTGTTCCTCTTACGTAATACAGAATTTTTTAATGACTAGAGTGTCCTTAGCCCTGCTACTTACTGAGGAATCATATGTGGTTATCCTTAGCAACTAGTCTGAAACTCATCAGCTGAAAGGGTAGATAAATCATTCTACTCAAAATTTCAGATTAATTTGTCATATGTGTTTATTAGCAATCAGAGAAGCAACTCATACCATTCCATTTCTTTAGACTGCCAGGCGCTATCACAGAACAAACTGGTCTCATGCTGTGAAACAAAGAACACCTCATTTTACTACCTTATCTATCCCTGAAAAACTGGAGATAGGGTGTGCATAAATACCTCTAAAGAATGGATAGCATAGCCATCCCTCCAATGTTTACCTAAGGAAACATCCTTAAAGAGATAGCAACCAATTTGTGAGTGATCCCCCTGACCCCAATTACTTCATAGGAACTGGTGTGTTAACCAATTTTATTACATTCTCACCGTTTGTCTTCCTTTGAAATTCACTGTGAATTGTGCTCTGTTCTTTATAAATACCCCTTTCTTTGCTTAATAAATGGTTGTCTGGTCCATTACTTCAGTCAATCCTTAGGCTGCCGTAAGCTAAGCAATCTCTCTCATCGTCCTTTCCTGTACCCTGCTCTCGGCTCTCAACGTTAGACTTTCAATATCTATTTTCCTTCAGAAAATTTAAAATAAGGAATGCTCAAGTAGAAAAACTGTGATTTACTTTAAATGCTTTTGCCAAATAGTGGTTATCCCTTAAAAATGTCTATGACTATAGGTATAATTTGGGTTGGTGCTAATATTCAATGTATATGGGACTCATGTGATATGGTGAACCATGTCCATTTCTAATTAGTCTCCAGTGTACAGAGTGACACTATATTCAAGAATGTTCTACTGAGGGTGTTTTGATAATGTTTGTAATAGATTTTACCATCATTCTTTAGTGTTTATTCTGACAGAATTCAGAAGTCAGCTTGGAAATGAATTAAACTCTTTCCTATAGGTGCAGAGAAATGCTGACCTTTTCAGATAAACTGTTATTAGATTAATAAAGTCAAGTTCCTTTTTCCTCAAAAAGATTTGTAATAAGGAGCATGAATAAAAGTAGAAGCAGAATAATGCATAGAAAATAATTAAGGAAGACATAGGGAAGGGAAGAGAGGAGAGACAGAAACACAGAGAGAGAGAAAGAGAAAGAGAACATGCAGTGAGTGCCTCATCATTTCCTACCATATGCAATAGTCTTTGGAAGAAGAATGGAAGAGAGAACTTGGCTTCCTTTGGGCACAAGGGATGATACCAAGTAGTAGCAAACCACTGTCTGCTACCAACACTCTCTAAGGAGACTTCTAGGTTTGCCAGAGCTTCATGAAATACCTTCTTCACATCAGTCCCTTAGTGACATTTCAGCATCTGAGCCTCTAAACAGAGCCAAAATGAAAGCCAGCCCCACCAACTATTAAGGGATGTGGGGGGAAGTGAGAAGCCAACTCCGCTCTAACTCCTCTTCCTGATCTGCTCTCCCTAGATGTGGTAGCAACTGAAAAGAGGTGCCAGCTTAATACTTCATCAGAAGGAACCAGGTCTCACTTGTGGTGACTTCAGAGGTATCTGGTATTCAGGGAATGATAGCAAAGTTTCCTTATTGCTCTGTTTCTGTCTGCACCCCTCAGCTGGCTTGAGTCAGCCTGACATGGAAAAGATGTCCTCTTGTCTCGCATGTGTCCCTCCTTCCTTTTCTGCCCTTCCCATCTTCATGGCCTCATCCCACTGCTTCCCAGCTGCCTCGAGCTACAGTCCTTCAACTTGGGCAACCTCCCCCTTTCCTGTCCTGTCCCCATCTCCACACTCATCTTCAAAGAGGTTTCTGGTGAGGGAGTTTTTCTCTGGAGAACCATGTTCACCTCTCACAGATCAAAGAAACTTCACAACAGGTGGGCAGAAAGTCGGGAGGGACAGAGCAGGTAGAAAAGCTCAAAGATGTGCTTCTGTCACAGGACTGAAGATGACAGAGATGGAGAGGTGAAGGTAGCCAACACTGGTTCCCTGACTTATGGACAAGAAAAGACAAGAAGTGGCTTCTTACTTTCTAAGTAATAAAGCGATCAGCCAGTTGTCTGGATTGGCCATGTGACCGCCATTTAAACAGTGGCCTTGACGTCTTCCCAAACTCCTGCTAAGATGCCCTGGTTAGAAAAACAAATTACTGGTTGCGGCCAGAATGCAATCTTTCATAGGTCATTATCAGAGCAGGTCTCTTGTCAATACCAAGCTCTCAGAATCATTCAGTTTCTCTTGTCGGGGGAAGCTTTTTAACTGCTTCCTGCTGTCCTGTCATTTTATGCTAACCCCAAAAGGCAGTGTTAAATTGATGTCATCTTTCCAATTTCTTCCCAGAAGCATTTTCCTTTCTGGTTAACAATGGAAACATTTGCGCAGTAATTGGTGGAGAAGAGTGGTCAAACAAGAGCACAGGGGAAAACCCCTCACTGGGACAAATGGCATTTATTTATCTGCAGGTTGCTATCTTCTGGATGCCATGAAAAAGAAGGGTGTATCTCATTTGGGTAGCAAGATAAGTAAAGAAAATGAAGAAATAAAAACAATCCCAAACCAAGAAGAAACTCAGGTTCTTCAGTCAAGAAAGCGTTAAAGATGATTTTAGAATAACTACCAAGCAAAAAACTAAAGAGAATATTGATAATCATCAAACTGAGTGAGAAAAAAAGGTTCATTGTATAATCTGTTAGTGTATGTGAAAGTTTCCCCCAAAAGAAAAAATGTTTTAAATTGTAATAGGAATTGGATTAAAAAGTGCACATGTGGTTCTTAGCATCTCAGCAGAGATGATGTTTCTCTTGAATTTATTTGCAATCCTAGCAACACCCATTCTGGTAGCTTATAGCTGACAGCATGTCTGAAAGTAAACCTGGCTGGTTTTAAACATACCTATGGGCAAAGGGTTCTTTGTGATCATTTTGTCTCTGGAGTCCTGTAACAGGATAAGATTTTCACACATGCTGGACATCTGAATTATAAAATATAAATTATGCATCTCCTCAAATGCAGGGGTTGACATTTATATTTAACTGCTTAAATGAGGACTCCTATTTCATAAATTCCTAATTAAATGGGGGAAGCATTCTAAATTCTTAATCTATGTTAATCATATCTGGGAAAAGCTGGAAGTTTACATCATGATTTCATTAGGGCATTTGTACAGTTCCCCTGGTGGCAACACAATCTAATTTTAGCAAATTTTAATTGCAAGTGCAGTAAGGGTTTATGTGGATTGGAATTCAGTCAGATATTCTGGTTTCTGAATGGAGACACCACCTCTACCTCAGACTCACATCCTCAACCTGCTCAACCCTTACAGTTATGGGGTCTGGAACAATCCTAAAAATGACTATTCATGTATTATTTTTCTAAATGCTAAATATTACAAATCAGGCTAACAAACTGATACATAAATAAAATATATTCTAGCATTCTACCTTGATGACTGTGATGTCATGGCAACCTGCAAAACCAGAAATTTCAAATTCTTGGCTGCCAGAGTTTTGCCCTTGGGAATGTGGAGGAGGCGAAGTCTTGGCTCCCCGGCTCCTGCCCATAATCGACATTCTTTCTTTTACAATGCTTGCCTTTGTCTTGTGGCCCAAGAGGTCTCCTCGCTCAAGTCTGGTTTCCTTAACCTATACATTCAACTCTGTCCCTTGTGCTTGGACAGTGGACCCCACGGAACTAGAAGTACACACACTGGTGACATGGTCTGTCCTCATGAAGAAGTGGGCTTGAGACCTTGAACAAAGACTTTCGGTATCCAAAGTACAGTGATTGCAGACTGCAGGAAGGTTTGTTGGCAGGTGTGTGCCCTTCACTTGTTTACAAAGGGTTAAGGGGATCTATGCAAAAGAGCTCTGTCCCCGCCTACTCTGTCAGGCCCTAGTGGAACATCCCCCAAGGCTTGATACTGATCCTTGTAGCCATTCCTCTACCAGTGTTTTCCTAAGTTATCTCTGCTGCTTGAGTGATTTTCTATCATCCATTCATCCTTTCAACAAAGTCATGTTTCAAGAGTGAATCAACAAATCATTATTTATAAGTACTGGAGATACATATAGTAGTGGACAAAATAGATTAAAAAATGCCAATGTCACAGAATTTATTTTCTATGGAGGATAGAGATGATAAGTAAGATGTGGGAGTTTTAAGCATGATCTTAAATTTTCTGGTACCGCATCCTATGTGAGGTCATATCAGCGTCTACTTGCCTGAACTTGGGTGCTTCACAGGATTCAGTGGAATTCAAATTATGTAACATCTAAGAACAGACCATCAAGGACCAAGCATGATGTTGGTTACTGGAAAGGTTTACTCCTAGAAACCGGCATCGTCACTTAGGAAATAGACTACCCTGAACTAACCATCCTGGAGGGGCCATATGCTGTTGACACAACTGAGTTGGTCCTTCAGCTCATTAATGAGACTTGGAAGTAGAAGTCATCTTGGAAGTGGGTCCGCAAGCCGATTATTCTGGTCACTCTCAGATTAATTCCCAGACATCAGGGAACAGAGATCTATTCCCAATGTGACTTTTCCAATTCTGATTTCACTAAGTTTTGTGTCTAGGGAGAAATAATGACTTCTAAATTTATGTCTCCAGATAGAACATAGATTTCTCTCTGTGTGTCTGCTTCATTTAAATAAACATAGGAAAACAGATAAACTAAATAAAAATGAAATTTTTGTGTTGAGAGGTCAATTAGTGATTATCAGAAGGGTGAGCTAAAAGTGGTGGATAAGTTGGGGAAGAGGGGACAATTGTATGGCGAGGGATGAAATTGGAATTTTCGTGACTATCTTCAATGTCTCCAGTCTAGAACTGAGTTCCAAGTTTGTATGTTCATCTGCCTTCTCATGACTCCATTCAGATCTCTAAGTGGGCATTTCAAAATGTCTGCTTCCAAAATGAAGGTCGTGGTTATCAGCACTTCCTCCCCCAAAACAATTTGTTTATCTTTTCTATCTTAAGGAAAGTCACAACTTCCAACCTAAGTCATCCAGAGTCATCCTGGATTCCTTTCCATCATTTTCAATATCTGATGTATTAGTAAATTCTACCTTTTGGACACTAAATATTTACCTCTACTCTGCCCATTTCACCTCAACTGCCCTGTTCACATGATAACCATAATCACCATGGTCTCTGACCTGACACAGCCTCCTGATACATGTATCTATATCCAAAACTAATCATTGCTGTTTGGTTTTGAAGCAGCAGCCAGAAAGGGCTTTCAAAACCATAAGTCAGGATTTCCAGCTCTGGATTTTGCTGTAAATGAATGCTTCAATGCTTCCAAACACTACCAACCCAACTTCTTTAAAAAAATAGTAATAGTGAAGTTATATGTTAAAAATTAAAAAAAAACCTTGAGATTAAATACAGAATTAACATGTCCAGAAAAAGGAAATAGAGTCATACACACATGTGTGTGCGTATGTGCACGCACGCACACATGCACACACACAGTGGTTGAAACTGCAATTCCAGTATTGTTCTCAGATCTCAAAACAGCATGAGTTATTTCCTCTGAGGAACCCCTCCTTGAAGACGTAGGCTGGGAGTAGCTTTACAAACTCATAAAAAGATGTGACAGAGAATCACCCCATGCTGCCTCTGATTATAGCTCCTGGCAAGTACAGGCATGGAGAGGTGGATGACACAGACATGGCCTTGAGACCAAATACTGAGCCAAGCCCTGCTAGCTTTGTGCCACCATCTGAGCTCTGACTTTGAATTTAGGAGTGAAAATCCAGGCAGAGACACCTGTAAATGACTAGACAAAGAACAAGTGGTACACAACAAAGAAAAGACCTATGTGTGGGGGAGAACCTTCTGCTTAAGATAATCTTATAAAGTGAAAAATTGTGTGAAAAGTCAAATATTAAGAGAAAATAAAATATGAAACTCAGACCATAAGTTCACTCTTGTAAGAATTATGTATCTGTTAGCAAATGCTATGTAACAAATTCCCTTAAAGCTCTGTTGCTTTGAAAATTTTTGTAAAGAATCCCAACAAAGACTTTCAGTACTGTCATTATCTATCGAATAGGTATGTCTACTTGACCTAGAAAAAGTATGAGTGTATGAACAATAAACAAGGTTCAGACATAGAGACATATCTGATAAACAGGAAGGGGAAGTCAGTTGAAGCCACGTTGCAGGAAATAGTATGGGGGGGGCAGTCAATATAGGAAAGCAAGCCTGCTGTAAGTCAGAAAGATTGCTGGTCATTCTCAGTGACTGTCCAGAAGGGGAGCCTAAGTGTTAGGACAGGAACAGGTTAACCCCCTCTGGTGGGGTTTCCTCTACACTATGATGATAAGGAGGGCAATGCCAGTTAAAATGGGAAAATACATTTCACTAAGGAACTTCCATGCAGTTTCTTCTGCACATATGCATGTACACATATATGTCTGCGCGAATGTGAAGAGACAGAGGGTTCTTTTCATCTAGTCAGTGAAACAAGCACTGGAGCCCAAGGAGAAATTGATTGCACTGACAACATGACCCACAGGAATCTGCTTAAATACTGAAACACCTGAAGACACCTGGAGGTGGAGTTTCAGTTGTTAGTGATAGCAATAGCTATAGCATCATCAGAGAGAATAGAGACAGGTGCCCTGGACGGGACATCAGAACAGGTTTGTGCAGAAACAGCCAAGTAGACTTCTGGGGGAAGAGAGGCAACTTCAGGTGACAGAAAAAGGGTTAGGAAAAAAAAAATCAAACTTGAGAAACACTAATTTAGTCTCTGCCAACTCTTCTGGTGATCTATAGAGAGATGCAAAGAAGGACTTTGGGACAAAATTTTGAGCTATAAGTTGCTAAGACTGAGAGGACATTCAGATAATATGAAACATACAGGTAGTCTATTCCTGCTCTTTTTGAGCCTGGTCAACTCAGGTTGTCCTCCTGTTCTACCTCCTTTTATTTCTGATCTTTCATTTTCTTTTTCTTAAATATGTGTGTCTCTATCACCCCCCCCACAAAAAATAGAGACACATAGTCCTTTGAACACTAATTGTAGATCTAAATATGTAAAATCATATGTGACTTCCCCCCTCCCCCAGTTTTTAAGATGATTCCCAGTTCCTCTTATTCAAACCTTTGGAGGATTCCATGCGCATGACTTGAGCTGACACATAAACCAATAGACTATCATGAAAGTAATGATGTGTAATTTACATGACTAGCTCATAAAAGACAAAGCTGAGCTGCTATTTAGGATCACTCGATTTCCAGGCTACCACTGGGGTCTATCTTCAAGTTATCCTTTAGACAGATTGAAATGTCATGCAGTCAATGTCTCCTCACACCAGCTGTGTGAGTGAATCATCTTGTAAGCAGATACTCTTGCTCTGTCAAACCTTCAGCTGATTGTTACCTCAACTCACATGTTGACTTCAGCCTCACTAGGGACCTCAAGCCAGAACCACCACATTAAACTGCACCTAGGTCTGAAAAAGCAAAATTTCATGGAATAATAAATGTTGGATTTTTTTAAGTGCCTTACATTTTAGAGTAATTCATTATGCACCAGTAAATAACTAATACAGACTTTAGCACCAGAAATGACTTTAGGAAAAGGATCCTTTAAATCTTTTGAGGATCTGTGTCTTCTCATGGTCCTATGAATACAGTGTTCTCATGGGTTGAACCCCATTCGCTAGTTTAGGATAACTCAATTGTCTTCAAACTGTTCCAGCATTGTCGCCTAGGCTTGTAAACAGGATGACAAGAATCTAAGAAAAAGAAAGCGCACAAGCGCTTTTCAAGCCTTGACTTGTGTTGAATTTGCAAATCACATGATCCAGCTACTGTCACCTGGGAGTGTGGACACAGGCAGTTGTAGTGAATGAGGGCCACTAATATGGTTAATGTACCACAGCAATCTACTAAGGGCTCTTTAAATATATTAAGTTATAGGAAAATGTTCAAGATGATAAATCCCTTATTCACAGACCCCAATTTTACACAGTTATTTAATTTAATCCAATTTCCGTAAGTTTTGATGAGTGATTGCATAAAATTACACAGATTTAATAATGATAAATCCATTCCAATCTTTCTGGCCAGCTTTCACATCAAAACCCCCTGGAATTACCTCCTTTTATAGATTGCCAGAGGCTTCCCTTAAGTTTTGATATGCTGCCTAGTAATAGAAACCTGACTTGCTTATAAATATGATTTTTTTAAATGCCGTTAAACTGCTGTGTGTACATGTGTGTATGTGTGTGTGTGTGTGTGTGTGTGTGTGTGTGTGTGTGTGTTAGGACTGCTGATTGCTCCTTGTAGCACAATCGCTCTTTAGGTTTTTTTCTTCCAAAAGCAGAAGTGAGACTTAGAAAATGAAAATGCAGTGCAGGTGATGTTTGCTAACAGAAACCCATGATTATCTTCCCCCCACTATTGGAAGGAAATACTACCCCTCTTTCCTTAATGGTAGCTCTTTGCCCTTTGAAGTCTAGCTGCTATTTGATTTTGTACTAGATGATTCTTTTACAACACCTATACCTGTCAGTTAGCATACATCTATTGCATATGCTTTGGTCTCTCGCTCTCTCTTTTTTTTTTCATTTTAAGATTGTTTTTAATCCTGTTCCAATTGCATTTAAAAAATAAAGTTTAGAAAATAATCATTTAAAAAAGCATATTTAAATAAAAGTGTATAATGTTTTGACTTACTTAGAGCCAAACAGAATTACACAGTTTTTCTTTTACATTGATGTGTGTTTCAGGAGGAATCTCTTGTTACATAAAGTACCTGGAGAAAAAGCTGTGTGAATTTTGAGTCTACATTGGATACATGTGGGAAAATGTACCCAATTTAGTACAGTCAGCTCTCTTTTTGAAGGCTTTCTGAGCTTAAAAGGCATAGGACTTCAACTACCTATGTTTTTTGTAAGAATGTGAGGAAATCATTCATACTTAAAACATTTGCATGGGTAGAACTGATGCGTAGAGAATGTTCAAGCAACATGAAATACTGAGGTAGTTAGTGTTTGTAAATTTGTTGATGTAGGACATTTAGCCTGAACATTAATGTGCTGGAACTCAACCCAGTGGGACCATCTCATTGTCCTTGTCTCATTCTATCACCACCAAAGAGAAACTATTTTGAAGTGATGGTATTAGGTAGGTTGTCTGCCCACAATGGCCACTTATATCTCCACTTCCCATAATTTTCCTGTCTCCTTTCCAATAGTCCTTGATGTTCTTTCAGTTTTCCACTTCTACAACTCAAGGTGAGTCTCAATTCGATATGATACAACCATAGTAATTGGTATAGGGTAGCTTAAACCAACGCAATTTAGACAGATTTATATTGGTCTATCATTGAGTTGTTCCTGTGTAACAAACCAATCCTAGACTCATTTGCTTTAAGCAGCAGCATTTGTTATAACTCTACAGATAAGCTATATGATTCTCTGGATCTCAGCAGGATTTATCTGTGTCTATGGTTAGCTGCAGCACAGGAACTGACTGGACTGCTCCAGACAGACTGGCCTGCTCCAGATTGGCTCTCCTCGTGAGGAAGAGATGGTCTGGTTGTCACTTGGTCTAACTTGAATTAAACTGACTTGAGTAGCTTCTTTTCCATGTGGTATTTCATTGCCCATCAAAGTAGCTAGCGCTTACTTTGTTGGTGGAGTTAGGATTCCAACTAAAGGTGCAAAAGTGCAATTCTCTTGAGATCTAGGTGAACAAGTACTTTGTCATTTCCTCCTTAATCAGTCAACTAAAGTAAATCACCAGGCCAACCTAAATTCAAAGGTTTGAGAAAGCAACTCTATAATGAATGGTAGCATGGTTTCACGGAAAGGTGGAGAACTGGGGTCCTTTTAACAATCAGTTATCATAGTTATTGAGGTATCAAGATCAAGATAGATACTCCTCCCCATACCCATCTCACTTTTGGATTTAAAAAAGTATATATGAAACCCTCAGACTTGCTGTTAGAGAGACCAGTCTAAGGACAAGACAATATACACAGGAAGACAGAACCAAAAAAAATTAAGAATCACAGGAACAAAAATCTCATAGTGCTTATAATCTTGGCACCTCTGTTTCAGATACCCCCTAGGCTTCACAGATATTCAAGTCAGTAAATTCTGATATCGCTTGGCCTGTGTGATTGTTGTTTTCTCTTTAGAAGAAAAAATACCTAAATGATACTGCAATTCTTCTAATCAATAGCCTTTGTTTTCAGTTAAAATTGCCCCTCCCTTAAGATTTAGGTGCTATTTTTTTCCATGATAGTGAAGAGAATACAAAAATCTTAGTCAGAAAGTCAAACTTTCATGTAAATTAAAGAGTAAAATGCCTTATTCAACAAAGTCCACATCTATGAATTTAATGCTATATTTATGGAATACTCAAGAGTCTACATGGGTCACTTAAAATTTTTAGTTATAATTTACTGTCTCATAGGAAAAATTACATGTTTCAGTAGATGGTTACTCAAGCTTCTTTTTTTTTTTTTAATTATGACCTTGAAATGCTCTCTCAGTTTATTTTTTCTCTATTTTCACCAAGCAAGTTTTTGTTGATCTTTGCATTTTGTAACTTATATTAAAACTAGTACTGGTATGTTAGTGTGCTTTTCTTTAACTATACCCAATTCTTCATGGTCCTAACAGAACAATTATAGGAAGCATTTGATTCAGCCTTCCTCATCCTGTTTGAGAATTGCAACTTTAATAGTGTTTGAAAATTTGCAGATTCACACAGAAGCTTAAGGTTTATCATTCCCAAGCATTTTTGCTTTTCACCAATCACTTAAACAATAAATAAAGTTTATTTAGAGCAGTCCCCATTGACCAATTATTTCAATAGTTTCTAATTCCAGTGTAAAGATATATCTAGGAAGAAACTTAGGAATACAGTTTCTAAATGTAGTTGTGCTACTGAATGGCCCTGAAAGCTTAAGACAAGTCACATGATTCCCTAAGATTATTTCCTTAAGTCAGAATCACTCTTCTTCATCCCTTCACAGGCATCAATAACTTCAAGTAAAGACTAGAAGAAAGCACGTTTGATCTACTTGAACTCTAGATGTGAGATGTTTAGAGTATGACATTCACATCAGCAGAGGGGCAAAGCTGTGTAGTATAACTCTGACGGTGTCATTTTCACTCCACTGTGATGAGAAATCAAACACGAATAGAAACTCTCTGAAAGAGCATGAGAAATCATACACAATCTCAGAACTGCCTTCATGCTCAGAAGAGAAATTGGGTCATTCTGCCTTAAGTTTTGTATTGAATTTGTATCAGAGCTAGTCTAGAGAAAGCTTTCAATGTTTCAAAAACAAAGGTGTTTGAGGATTCCTACATCAACTTAATAATTTATAAATTTCCACCTAAGCAGGGCAGCCCTGTCCAGCTGTGCAGGGTGGCCACTACACAATATCAGAGCACACTGTTTACATAGTCTGTGATATGAAAGACTCGCTCTGGTCTTATGCAGGCACAATGTACACATCTGTGCAGGGATGCTGCATTCAGATCCCTTGTATTATTTCTTAGTCAGAATGGCATAATCCTAAGCAGTTTCAGGAGCTGTGAACCTACTTTCTCTAGCTGTTCTATCTTCCAAGGTAAGCTTCCCCTTATTAAGGATGAAGTAGACTTCCTTAGTTGCCCCAAGCCATTAAGACCCAGTCTCTTAAAGTCTTTTCCTATCAGCCTCTCCCAGGGCCCTTAACAGTAGAGAGCAAGAAAACAGAGGGGCAGCATCTATCTCAAATCAATCTATCAGTTATTTTCTTCATAGACTGTCATCATCTAAATGTATGCAATTCCATTCTTTCCTGAGAACAGTGTTTCTTCATCCCCAGTAAAGACGGTTTGTTTAAATATTCATTAAGCCAGTTCCATTATCAATAAATCAGCTCCACTAATACCTGTCACTGCTAATGGAGTCTCTTTGCCCCTCGCTCTTCATTCTATCCACTCCTAAGGAACACTTAGGCTGTCCCCCCAGATAATAACAACAGTATATAAGCCATAATTTACTGAGCACTTACTCAGTGCTCAGAATCATGGATTTTTTTTTCTCTCCCTTTTTAAAAATGAGAGAATTAAAGTATAAGACACTGAGTTGGTCAGGTCAGAACTGGCACAGGCTCCAGAGTATGCCTTCAAAGATTCTGCTCTCTATCTTGTCACTGGGGATATCTTGAATTTGTTTTGGCCTGGGGCAGAGAGGAGAACTGGCTTTGATCCAAGACATGTGGCCACCAGGGCTTATAATGTCTTTCCTTCAACATGACATTCTTTAAATACTGGGTCAATATTGACTTGAAAGGGAGGAAGGATAAACAGGAAAGCCATTGGTGAAGGTTCTCAGTCTCTCCATGGTTGTCTCAAGTTATTAACTCTAAGTCCCTTCCTTTCCCCCCTTCAACAAAAGCAGAACCTTGGGGTCACTTGCCTAACACTCTTTGGAGAAGCCCAGCAACAGACCCTGGCTGATGACATTAGGTGCCTGCACTGACTCTACATTCAGTATGCAGTCTGCTTTGACCAAAGGAATAGTGACAAATTGGACACCAGCAGAGGCTTGAAAAGTCCGTGCACATTTTTCTTGCTTTTTTCAACCCCCGCTAGTGCTGAGAAAGTCCAGGCTACCCTACTAGAGCTAAAACACCTGCAATGGAGGTACTGCCCCAGCTGACAGGTTAGCACACCATGGACAGTTGACCAAATCACCTTGAGATAGTCACCCCAAATTGACAGAGCCACTCACAAATTCATAAAACAAATATTTTGACCCATAGTTTTCAAAGTGGGCATCCAGCCATAAATAGCTGATACAGTGGCCATGGGTTGTTACTGAACTATAGGCATCAAAGTACCTTCCCCAGGTGACACTCGGATGCAGTGGTTCCACAGGAACTAACTGCCTAGAACTGTCATCATTCACTTAAGGCCACCTGTTCAGCTCATAGCTTACTGAGAAGTAGGATAGCATTTGCCTCTGTGCAAGTGAAAATGCTGCGGTCAGATCTCTGACCATCGGTTGGTGCTCACTGTCCACCTGGTATATGCTGAACTTGTGTCTTGCTGCAAAGGTTAGCACCTTTGCTGAGGCAGCCACTTCTGCTCACAGTCTTGTCTTCCACATTTGTTCACCCAAGGTCAAGGCCTCTTGCAAGTTGAGAACCTTGTGAGCCTGATCTCAAATTTAGGAAGTCACCTGCCTTGATCACAAGCCTGCACCTGAGGCTCCAACAGCAAAATGATAAATTTGAACACCCTGGCTACAGTAGCAGCAAAGTAGTTCTGTGCTCACACAGCCCTTGTCTGTGTCTTCTGAGGTAGCTAGATTCTCCAGTGTTTTGAAGACCCACCAATTTCACTCCCTTGACCATTCTTCTGGTGCCCAAAGCAGCAGCTCTCCAGTCACTGCTGTTTCAGGAAGGTCAGTGAAGAGCATGCCTCTTCTCGTTCTGGTTCTGAAAACCAACTGAGAAGTTTAAAACATGTTAGATGAATGAACAATATGAAGTAAAGACAAATCATCTGAGTACAAGAACAAGATCATGGAGGCCACAAGGGAAGGGAAAAGTGGATGGGTAGATTGTACAAAAGGGGTCAATTTTATGGTGATGGATGGGAACTAGATATTTTATGATCAGCATAATGTAGTATATACCACTGTTCATATGTCCGTATGCCTGATTAAAAAAATAATGTTATATGCAATATTACTAAAAAAAAAAAAGGCAAAGGAAGAGAGATGGAAGTTGATTTCCTAAAATCATGCTAGTGCTGAAAAATATGAATTTTATCAGTGGGAAATGGGGTCTCTCTATACTGAGCATCAAACTTAGATTTAATCATCCTAACGTGATAGGATCATCTGAGTAGTCGCTCCTACCCAAGGAAAAGAACAAAAAAATTGCTTTTTGTAAGGAGATGCCTGTATCTAAAAAACATACCCTCAAATTTTTGTGTAGATGACTTTCTTACTCCTTATATCTTTTGACCTGGTCTGTGTCATTTTACCCTTTGGTCAAGTTCAAAACATAACTTTGATTTCTTTGATACTCCTCTCATCTTGCAATAGAACCCAAGATCCCACCCCTTGAATCTGGTCAACATTATGCAGCAGAAATCACATTGCACAACTCATGTGGACTTCTAAGGCCAGGTTATTAAAGGCAAGAGATCTCTACACTGCCTGCTGGGCATTGCTTTTGGCATCCTGAACCAGCTATGCAGAAGCTGCCATACTGGGAAGAGCCATAAGACACATAAAGGGGCCATAGGAAGATGTCTTAGTGGACTCTTACTGCTTCTGCCCCAGGTACAATCAGTATCAGCCACCAGACATGCACATGAGGTACCTTCAGATGATTAACTCAGGCCCTTGTGACGAAGTAGGGTGACATTACCCCCACAGTGCCCTTGCAGGGAATTCATCCCTACTGTGTCCTGTCAAATTCCCATGCTCCAAATCTATGAGCACAATTAGGTGGTTATTTATTGCCACTCACCTTTGGGGTGGTTTGTTATGAGGCAATAGTAATTGGAATACCCTGTTTAGTAGTAATGCTATCATAGTACTACTGGTCAATGTCAGAAATCATGTGATTGATTATTCAATTCACATATAGCATATCATCCCTACTGAAAAGTAGGTTAGCTCTGTGAATGCAGAGACTTACTTGTCTTAGTCCTAGAGCTTTTGGCACACAGTAAGTAGTGAATAAATATCTGTTTAATGAACAAAATATCTTTTCCTTTGTAGAACAGGATTAAGAGTTTCTGGGAGAGTATTTCAACCTTCAACCTTCTTCTCCTGGGCAACAAAACAGGCTGCTTATACAAAACCTAAAGTGAAGTCTTCCTTTTATAACATCTAGGTGAACTGTCTTGTCAAACATTCAATTGTTCATTTAATGATCTGCACTGAGTGTCCAAATGCTTGCCAAAAGTCACTGTAATTCTTAACAGTTTATGATCATGAGATATAAAAAAATTAGACAGGCTTCATGGAGTCCTTGCCTCAGGAGGGTATGGCAAATTAAAGAACAGAGAGGTGTTTTTAGCAAAACAGTCTTATAGGCAAGCCCCTTGAAAGGCAGAGGCAGTGATTTGTCTCCACACACCACCATCTCCCCATAGTACCACTCAGAATCTGACACAGAACAGGTGCCTCATAAATGTGTGTTAGCTGCTGAGTGGGTGAAACAAAGATTGTTTTGAACGAAACAAAAAGCAAAGGTACATGAGAGGAGAAGAGAAACTACGTGAAAGGGGACTCTTGTTAAATGGCTAAGCAACATTTGGTTCTCAGTTTACATCTTTTGCAGTCATAGTCGTTACAGAAGTCAATTTAAAATACCAAGGACCCAAGCACAAACATTCTGCTGTTTTTAAAAGGCAGACCCATTAAGATGACATGAAAAAATAATGGCATCTGCCTCAGGTTTCTGCCTAGAGATGAATTCATGCTATCTCAGCATTTCATCCCAGGCAACTCCCCTGAGAAGATGCACTGAGGAAGTAATTTGTATCTCTTTTAACTAAAAAGGAAAGCCTTAAACATCTAAGTGCTGACCATTTCCACAGAACTCCAATTCAATTGTGGGGGAAGATGTTAGATCTGAAGACTGTGTGCTGTGGATAACTGAAGGCATTCCCCCCACCCCCAGTATTATAGCTATGACAATGCAAAGCTTCTGACTATACAGTGAAGGTAGAAAATTCCTGAATAGAATGTGCCTAAAATTAATTAAGATATGAAAATTTGGGGGCATATCACCAGGAACGGAGAACATATTGGACTATTATTTGTTGAATAAATGAAAGAGAATAATTCATGAGGTTGCTTTCTATGTTTTATATATTTCACATGTGGTCTCCTCCAGTCAGATTTCAGCAAGACAATTTCATAGAGGGAAGGAAGTGAGTTTTTTGAAAGCAGTGCTGAGGGTGGTCACTCAGTGCAGTCAAAGTTACTGTTTTGCTGAGTCCTTTTACCTGGTGCTTTTTGACCATATTGCTCTTTTGATGATTACTGGAATTCTTCTGGAATTTTCTGACCTCTGAGTATCCCATCAAAGAGGTTTAGGTCCAGGATCAACCAGAACACAGAGGTAGATGATTCTGTGGAGAGTACTGCCTGGAGCACATGTTAATATCAGAAACAGTAATCTCTAAACATCCTTGGCATTTAAACTTTGTTCTCTTGTGTCATTATGCCTCTATAGCTTGCTTAAAAGTTCTCATCTGTTCATCTTACCTCCTTTCTTAAAAACAATGTAATATCTTGGGGAAAGAAAATGTTTAAATCAGAAAATTCTGTTCCCCAGACTTTGTGGGCCTTCGGTTCTTCACTTATAAATTAGGGACCAGTATATATATATATATATATATATATATATATATATATATATATACTGGTCCCTAATTTATATGTATATATATATGTATATATATGTATATATATATGTATATATATATATATATAGTAGGATTTGTGTGAAGTTTGTATGTTGTGCTAGCTGTAAAGTAACTTACACATAGTCTACCACATAGCCAGACAAACACTTAGTAGTCTGCCCTTAATTTTAAGTCAGTGTATGAGAACTTGAAGGCAAAAAGCTGGCACTGTGTCTTGCATATGAGAAGTTTTTATGAATATTTATTGGATAAGTGAATGCATGAATAACCATGGGATGAATCGTGTATTAATCAGAATAACTCTAGCAGCAGAAACAAATATATATTTCAGTAGCTTATCTGAATAGAATGTTACTGCTTACTCACCGAAGAGTCTAATATAATATAGGTGTTCTAATCAGCAAATGGCTTTTCACCACATGATGATTCATACACCCAGGCTCTCTCTGGCTGGCCTACTTTGAGCCTTAGAGTCTTTGTAGATCAACCCCAACTGTCTATAGGCTGGAAGAGAAGGGATATTCCACTTCAATGCACATGCCATTAGAGAGACCCAGTCACATGGCTATACTAGGATGCAAGAGAACCCTTAGGATAAGGACCTCTCATTAGGCAGCTGCGTTGCATCTGTAGACTATGAAAAGGGGGCCAACTATTACTGTCAAAATAATTATAAAAAAGAAGGAGCCATAAACATTGAGATGGGTGAACACATGACAATAATTTGAGTAGAAGTTACTTCCATAACATGTTTTAACAAGAGACATCCTTTAGAGAGACAAATACCAGATGTGTTCTCTCATATGTTGAATATAAAGAAACAAAACAAAGGACAGACAAATATAAAGCAAAAAAACCCTAGAAATATGACTGTAGAATTGAGGCTACCAGAAGGGGATGGTGGGAGGCACAAAGGGCTTATGGGACCCAGTGGACTATGGTGGAGGATTACTGGTGCTTTGGTGGTGGGCTGGATGTGATAGCATGCATTTCTAGAAATGTGAACTTATACCTTAAATCATCTACAATGTTCTAAATTAAACCAGTGTTACTTCAATTAAAAAGAAAAACAACAAGGAAATCCTTTAATAATTGGCAAACTCAGATGCCTATAAAAAACAGGCACCTGGTTTGTTCAGTCAAGTGCAGGACAATGAAGATAAATGGAGAACTAGGGCTAACTAGTCTTTAACTCTCTTTTTTTATTCAGGCTTTCAAAGAAGGGAATTAAATTCATCATTTACCTCCATTCACATCACAGATCTAGACTGAATAAAAGCATTAATTTATCTTATTTTTTAAAAATTTTACTTGGATTGTAATATAGCTACAAAATTGTAGTTATATTGTAATATAACTACCAAAAAAGGATAAAATCTTAACTGTACAGCTTGATGAATTTTTACAAGCTAAACACTCTTCCTGCAGTTACCTTTTAGATCAAGAAACAGAACATCCTTAGCATCGAGGTCTCCTCATGCTCCCTTCCAGTCAACTCTTTCAATATTCCAAGTTGTGCCAGAAAACTGAAATCAAAAGTAGCTTCCCCCTGATTGTTAGCGTATTGTGTGATAGTTATAAATGAGACATTTGCAGGATAGCTCTGGTTTAAGGCAACCAGGCTGACAATATTCCCTCCACTCAGAGCAGATTTCTATTATCTATCATGCCTACTAAACCACCCCCAAAATGCAATGGTTTAATACGATAAACATGTTTTATTTCTCATATGCCTGGGTAAGCTCACACAGCATTTATAGACATCTGGACAGTCATCTGGGAACTAACTGGTCTATAATGGCCTTAGCTGTGATGCTTTATCTCTATTCCATATGGTTTCTCTTCCTCCAGTTGCCTAGCTCAGGTTTGTTATATGAGATTCTGAATTTGTACAGAGAAAATGGAAGCCTATACTTGGATGGAGGTGGGAATGTCAGAGAAGGAGAGGTGAGGATAGAAGTAGAAGTCGGATTGATATTTAGGAGTCATGGAATATGGGCAGCCTTTGAAATTTGAAAAAGATAAGGAATAGATTCTGCCCTACAGCTTCCAGAAGAAATATAGCCTTTGACTTTCAGCCTCTTAAGGGTCATTTCTTGGGACCTCTGGAATTGTGTTATACATTTGCATTTTGTTCAGATACTAATTCTATTGCAATTTGTATAACAGCAATCATAAACTAATATATCATGTTTTGTTTTGTTTTGTTTTTTTTTTTGCCATCATGCAGACTCTGCCCCTGAATCCCTAGGATGACTATCCTGAATGTTCTAGCATATCAAGGTTAAGAGAATTATCACCCTAGAGCTGGACAGCTAGGCTCTCCTTTGGACCCTGCACTTTAGAGGCACTCCATCTCTGGCCCCCTCCCAGCTGGGTCCTCTGCATGGAGTTAAGGGTTGTTAGGTCTATGGATTCCAGCTACATAATGGCCATAGTAATACTACTTCAGTTTTTTGTTGGTATGAATTTCACCTCAGACCTACTGAATCAAAATATCAGGAAGAGAGTCTCTGAATCTGTTTCAACAAGCCCTTCAAGGATTGTGAAGTTGGCTTAAGATTGAAATCCATTAGTAGCCAAGGTCAGTAGTGTTACCTCTAACCAGGGTTAGAGCACTTGCTGTTCAGAAAGCCTAACTGAACCATAAGATTGTTTCCATAAAGGAAGCTTTTTATTAGTGAATGGTATGTCATCTTGAGAGAATGGTCAAGTGAGCACTTTAAAAGGCTGTCTTTCTGAGTGGTGAGTGAAGGGAGAGTTTAATAGAGAGAAGGGATAGGCAGGATGTGGGGAGGGTTTCTTCATTCTCAGGTCCGGGAAGGCACTCAGCAATCTAGGAGCCATCAGTTACACGTATAGGGTTATGGATGACCTTCCCGGAATCCTGGAATTGTTGCTCTCTTCTATGTTATCAGTTTAAAAACAGCCCAGGTGTTCCTCAGGCACTGATATTATCAGCATCCTCAGAAAGAACAAAAATATTGCATTAAGCATTAGGCAACCCATTACCATGATCCTGAGGAATGTGGTATAGTGAGTTAAACAAAACTGCTATTCTAAATCTGAAAGAGGGGGTGATGGCATACTCCTTGGTTCAGGGCCACAGGAGGGTCTTTTCTCAGAGTTTGTTCTTCTAAGTGTGGACCATGCTAGCAGTGTGAGTAGCCAGAGACCCAGAGATAGCTATTGGAAGAAGTTTGGGAGAGGATCCAGCTTATTTAGATGAAAGCCCTCTAGGTAGAAAACTGGGGATAAAGGAAGCAGGCCAGAAAAGGAGAAGCCAAATAAAGCAGCAATTGCAGGCAAAGTCCCAGCCTCGGCCTGCACTCAAGGGAAGCTCTGGAGTGGGGGTACAATTTGTCTGCCTGAAGGTGAGAGCTGGGCTTTCTGATTCTATCCCATCAGTAACTGTCTGCTTGAAATAACATCTGGCACAGGGCTCCCTGCCTATGCAAGCAAAGCAGCGCAGCAGGGTGTCATGGACTGTTTCATATGCAAGCTGTTAGCTGCATAGCATCCTAGTAGGGAGAGTAGGTACTCAGTGCATATGCAAGCTGTTAGCTGCATAGCATCCTAGTAGGGAGAGTAGGTACTCAGTGCCAGTACCCTGGGGTACCAGATGACCTGAAGGAGACACTGTCATGTCATTTAGGCCACCCTCAGCTCTCATTCCATGCCAGGTTCTGTTCAGGGCTTACCTTGTATTCCATCATCAAACTCTTTACCAGGTAAGAGCAATTGCCATTCTCTTTACAAGTATGCTACCTGAGGTGCTGTCAGATTAAACAATTAGATCAAGGATCCACTAGAAAAGCTGAAGGTATTTTAACTGGAATTCAAGCCCAAGCAATGGAGTTCCACAACCATTGCTAGGAAAGTCTCCCTCGTGCCTCTGTTGGCCCTCAGAGTCCCACCTGCCTGTTCTGTCTCAAGTTCCACACAGGGACAGTGCCTCATGGGACCACAGGAGGGTGTGTCTCCAAGTCTCTTTCACGAAAGAAATCAGAATGAGACTTGTGAAGAAAAGGGAATTTTTTATCAACCTTTTTTATCAACGGAGAGAGAAGTCTTAATCTACATGCTTAATTAGGTCAGATACCCATTTTCCTTTGAGTCTTTTCTAGTTCTTTTAAGTTAGAGAAGCCCTGGGCGTTGGCGAGGGAAAAAAAAAAAATGAAAGGCAAATTGGGAGGAAATCACTTAAGTATAGCCCCCCCCTACCAAAAAAAAAAAAAAATCAATCATCACTCTTTTTTAAGGATTGAATGTTGATAAAGTCCGTTATCAACCTTATCAATGTGGAGAAAAAAAGATGCTTAAAATAAAAACTAGGGCAATCCCTCGAAGGAAAGATGCTTGGCATCTGTCTACAGATATTCCTGCCTTGTCACTGTCCTCTATCCCCCCTTCCCCCCTTTGCTCCAAATCTCTGCTCCCAAACCCCTTCCTTCAGGTTCTGCTAAAACACTGGACTTGTTTGCAGTTACTTTGGCCACTTGTGACTTAATTGTCTTAGATAAAGCAGAAGACTGGTAACATAGACTTCAAAGGAGCCCATGGGGCTAGTTGCCTAGGAGCAGGATGGTGCTGGGGAAGCTAGTGTACACAGGAAGGACTGAAGGGCAGAGATGCCACATGGGTTCTGCTTGACACTCCTGTGACAGCTCCAGGGCACATTCTGGAATTTCAAAAATGTTCTGTACCTGTGCTGTCTATGCACAGCCACTAGCCAGGTGTGATGATTAAGCACTTGAAAATGGCTGGTGTGACTAAGGAACTGAATCTTTACTTTGATTTGATTTCAGTGAAATAGGTTTAAATGTAAATATCCACCTGCCCTCTTGGACAGCTCAGCTCTAGACCTTAACCTATTTATGGACTTGGTATTTCAAAAAGTACCTATCAAATGAGATACGTATCTCTGATCCCTTTTTGTGCCTTTGTGTAAATGAAGAAACCAAGTACGGCAATTAAATCTTGCTGCATAAGCATCAAAGGAAGTAACTTGAAATAATAATCATTTGTTTAGTTCCCGATACCATGGGCCACTAATTTGGAAAGGGTGGAGCAGAACAGTGTTTTCTGTTTCCTTGGGTTAAATGTGTGCACTTGTGGGCAGCTTCCTCTGAGGGAGGGTAGCCCCCTGGGATGATCATCTTAGTTCCATGTGTTCTTACACCATCTCAAAGGCTGAGCTGAGTGTTTGCACATGATGGCTGGGCAGATTCTGAGGTCTAGGGACAGATTAATATTCTAGGGCTAGTCTAGATAGGCGAACAGACCTCGAAAAAGGTACTATGAACAAATTAAGGGAAAACCATCTGAAAAATAAACTTCAAAATTATTTTTCTACTATGACTAGACCGGAAGGCACCAAGGAGGATACCTGGGGTCTGTAGGAACCACGCATGGAAAGGACATTAATATAACACAGGTTTGCAGGGAAAATCATAGGAAATAGCTCCTCTCTATGACTTCAGTCAATCATTAAAGACTGATGGGGTTCTTAGAATACTCATAAGAAGCTTTCTAAAATAATATTCCTCAGGTAACCATATTGGTAATCTCTTTACCCCACCCTGAACTTTCTTGCTTTTCCATCTCCTTTATTTTTAATCTTTGTTTGTTTGTTTGTTTTTTGTCTTTTTAGGTAAATTTACCTCTTCAAGTAAATTTGCCTCTTTCAACTTATTCACCCACTGTGTTGCTGGAGTGCTTTTTACAACCTCAGAGGGCAAGAACTCTTTAAGAAAAAGAATGTGGTCTACACCTAACTTCAATTTCAAGAAAGGTGAGTCCTCCTGCCCTGAGATTTAGTCTTGAAACTGGTGGACTGTCACCTCTGCTGCATTTGCTTGGCCAAAGCAAATCACAAGGCCAGTCCAGATAAAGGGGTGCAGAGATAGACTCCTCTCCTGATGGGAGATGATGACACAGTGATATTGCATTTATTGGGTTGACATCTGAAGAAGCCACAGGAGCCTCAGGAGGAACCCTGAGGACACAGAAAAGCAAGTAGAAAGAGGCCAATTAATTTAGAAGAATAGATACAGGAAAAAAGAGAGAAAGTAGGACTCTGTGGACTGAAGTTGGGGTCAGGAGGGGATATTAAAATGGAGTTCTTCCTCCACAACATTTATATATTTAAAAAAAATTATTTTAAGACCTTATCAACCTCTTTGTAATGGGTTGATGTCACAGAAACAAAAACACCTTAGCCTGGGAGTTTTCTTGGGTCTGTCCAGAAAGGCCCCATTAGCATTTAGACTTTCTTAGACTACCTGTGCTGGTTAGTTAGATCTAATTCAAATTTGTCACCCTTAGTCTAGATAATGGCTGGTTAAATACTCCTTTGGACCTTGTTTTTCTTTGTTTCTCCACTTGTTCTGACTGAAGGCTTCTTGTTTGTCTATTTTGACCCTGTGGTGGTATTTTCTTTCTCCATGACTCAACAGCGATAAGCAAAGAAGTGTGAAAATGGGAGGCATGAATGATTGTGGTCATTGTTATTAACTGCACCAAGTTCCCAAATGTGTTGTGATTTGATGTCACAAAGGAAACCTAGTTTATCTTGGAACTCTGGACTCTACCAGAATTGACTTATTTCTTGGATTCTCTGGAAAACCTTTGCCATGGGAGCCTATTTATCTGTAGAATGATAGCAAGACACTGTCAATCCTCTGACTTTGTCCAGCTCATATTGGTAGAGTGTTGGATTTGGTTGTTGCCCTTAGTTTGGGCTCCAAAAAGGGGCAAAAAAATGTTTGGGGTAGATCTGGAGAATTCCTATGGAATCCATAGCCTATTTTGCAAAGGCCTGCTTGAAAGTAAGAAGTTAATGCATGCAAATATCAAGTATTTACAATTGAATTCAACCCTTAGGAAAGAAGTTCTTGAAAGATAGAGTTTGGAAAGGTAAATTTTTTTTCTTCCAGGTTTTTCTGATTTATAAGCCTATTTCTTTCATAAATATGATGTACTTGAATGGAGTGATCTAAATATCTTCCTGGTTTCAGAAGCTTGACAGTATTTTCACATTGATCTCTCATTCGATAAATCAAGTCTTGTGGATCTGTGAACTGCAATGCCAATAAAATTTTTCTGGAGGAGAAAGGCTGCCTTCTCTGTGTTTCCGTTTTGCCAGCCGTGAATCTCCACGATGGCACTCCCGCTGACGGAAATGCCTTGAAGCAGCTACCTCACAACTGTCAGTCCAAATTTGTGTTTTGTGCCAAATTGCTAGCTCACAAGTCTTTACTTGTGAAATAAACAGCATTAGTAGTAGGAAAATTCTCCAGAGGGAGGGGGCTGTGGAAAAGATAGTGATGATTCTCAAGGTGATCATGAGGTTTTTGAGCAGATAAGGCAGGAGGGAGGAGGAGGTGAAAGCTGGCAATCAGAGAAAGAGGATACCAGGGCTGTCAAGAAGCAGGTTTAGTAGTACTGGTACTGACTTAGCCGATTCATATCCAAAGGCTGAGTACCTCTACTAGAAGGTTAAGGTTTTATTTATACTTTACGAATACTGGTGTTATGGGTGGGTTATCATTGGTGGCAGTATATGGCCTGACATGATAAAGATAGATAAAGGAAGATTTGACGGAAATCTGGGAATCTACTGGGCTGCATACCAGTAAATTGTGTCCATAAGTCATGGCTTGTTTATCTTGACCCCTAGGCTATATTTGCTAGGTCACTGTGCTTCAGCTTATTTCAGGTCATCAAGATTCACCTGGTCATCATACTTCAGAAGAAATGAAAAGGAGGGAAGGGAGGAAGAAAAGGGGAAAGAATGAAAGAGGAATATGAACGAAAGACAAGAAAGGTGGGGAAGGACAGAGGAGGAGAGAAGACGAAGTAGATGGGAGGAAAGAAGGGCCAGGTTGAAAATGTAAGGGGTCACTCTGGTAGGGAAAGAGGGGCTCACAAGGGCCACATCCAAAGCTATTTCCAGATGCAAGACCTTTGTACCAGGATCTTCCCTCTCAAAAATAGGACCCTCAGTGGAACCCAGTGGAAGTCTCCAGTTAGTGACAGAATTGAGTGACTCAAGTCAAAGGAGTCCTGAATTTATTCTGTTCTGGAACTATGTGACTTCCAGTAAGTTGGCTCAGTTCTCAATGTATTTGTTTTCTTCTCTAACTAAAAACTGGGCTACATAAAATGGGTTTAAAAAAATCTTTTTAGCTAGATAACCTATCTTTGTAGAACTTTTATGAAGAAATCATGTACATATGCCCGAGTTTGTGTTCAATTTGAAAACGCTTGATCTAGGTCAAAATTTTAAGTTGGGCTGTTTGGAAACAGACCCTGAGAGAAGGGAGGAGGGGTGTGAAAAACAGGTCAAGTCTGGAAAGTTGTCAAAGAAAGGTATAGATTCAGGTAAATTCCCAGCCCTCAACCTGATTTTGGGTGGTGTCCTGAAGCATTAATTGTTCCTCAAAGTTTATCATCATTAAAGGAAGAAAGCTGGGATATCAGAGACCAGCCAGGAGGTTATAGCTCTCAAATTTCTGTTCTCCCTGTTGGTAAAGGGCAGCCCTCTGAAAACAGGTCATAGGAACTTCTCCTTAGCAGCAGGGCACTCACTACACCTGTGGGATGAGTAAAAGGAACCAACAGAAGGAAGTCCAAGGAATTTGGGCAGGGCACCAATGTCTATCATGCCATCTTTGTGAGCCTCCCCCAAAGCTAGGGGCTGTGTAGGCTGCTTTGGTGAGCAGAAATGTGGCTGTCCTGGACCAGTGAGTCTCCAGGTGAACCACCTAGCATGAAACCACGTGATGGAGCCCAGCCCACATCAACAGAACCTTTAGCACAGACTCTCAGGATTGTTAGCTGAATAAAGGCATCTTTTTTAAGTGATTAACTATCTATACACATTATATGCAGCAATAGCTGTATCATGCAGAGGCCATGAAATAATCTGAACCCAGGATCTAATTCTATCTCTACAAATATCTGTAGGTAGACTCTAAATGTGGGGTCAGTGTTAGAGACAGAATTGGCCTCTGACCAATTTTTATTTCACTCTACCTTACAGTGGCATTGAACTTCATAAGGCACCGGATAGTTCTGGCTGAAAGGAGGCAATAAGAATAATGTCTCTCCAGTTATTGCTGAATTAATGCCAGAAAATTGACCCTTTCTTTCAAATCATCCTGGCATTTCAAGTTACTACTGGGTTTTAATCTTCTGCCTTATCATCCTTGAGGTCATTGCTACAATGGAATTTGTTCTTGAAAGATATCTCAGCTTCTTTAAAAAGAAGGCAGCAAATAATATAAAGAAGGGAAGAATAAAATAAGATTACATGGCTAAGCAAAAAATGAAGGGGGATTAAAAAAAAGAAGGAAGAAGAAATTAATTAAACTGTGCTTTGAGTGATTGGCTTGGTGACCAACTTCTTACACAGTTAAAATTACAGTAGGGAGATTAGGCCAATATCTTTTGTATATCTATTATATATGTGTATATACATATATATATATTTATCATACATCTCCTATGACTTTCGTTGAAGTTATTTTTAAGCTTCAGAGAAGTCCACATAAAAAACGTAGTTCAACGTGACTTTTTGAGAGATTTTGCAGATGTGCAATGTATCTTATATACTGACTTGAGTGTGGTATCTGCTGCTCTATTTGAGATCGTTCCTCTCCCAAATCACCACATTTGCATAAAAAATTAATATGAAAAGTGTGGTGAGCATTTAGACAGATGGGAGCCTTTGACTAATTAGTTGAGAATGGTGACGACTTTAGAGACATGCTTCAGAACAGATTTTGCACCAACAATGCTCTGCAAGTACGGGTACACAATGTTGCTTTCCTGAGAGTTGAGAGGGGAGGAGATACCAGGCTCAGAGTCTGCTGTGCTGACTTTGGAGAGGGAATAGCTGAGAGACTGTGTGAAGAACTTGGAACTCCACAGCTGACAGCCCTCTTGGTAAAACTGCCAGAAAGTCTTCACCAGTCTCCTCTGCTCTTTCCTTCTCCTCTTTGTGACCTTGAGGATCTGAGGAACTTCCACCTGGTCTACTCCAGTCCATGTCAAATACCTTGGGCTTTTGGTATTTGTTGCATGAAGAACATTCTTCGTGTGTGAAAGACTCAACTAAAGGGCTATTAAATGAACATACCTGTATGATCACACCAGTGATCTCTATTTAGGACAACTGGAATAGGACCTGAGATCTTGAATGTTTAACCAGTTCCCAGCTGATGTTGATGTTACTGGAATGGGGACCGTAACACTTATACTTGTGGTAACTCTATTTTAGGGAAATTGTCCACTGATTGATGTATAGGCTTGCAAATTGATTTTCTCTAGATTCCAACCCCCAGGTGAGTTTTGTTCTTCAGAATCTTTTTAAAGGAAATGAACCCACAGTCTCTAGATGTCTTCTTTTCTCATTTTGAGTGGCAGAAATTGCTCTATATTTAGTACTGACACCTTCATTTAGAGGGAATATTTTCTCCATGCTTTGTTGCAGTCCACACCACTCCTTCTCATACTACACCAAACCCACTTCCATCATTTCCTTTATGTCTGGTCTCCGTTGACTACTAAGTTATTACTTAATTTAAATTGGCACAATATGAATTGATTAGTATTAATATTTGTAGCTCATATCTTTTATTTCTATAAGGGTTTTCTGGGCACAAAGTCTTAAATCAGAGTTGATATCCTGTTGGTCTACATTCCATACAACAGAGGCCAGCTTCTATAAACAATCATGGGATTTCTCCAAGGACCTCACAGAACAGTTCCTTGCCTTGTTTCCATGAAGAGGTTAACTTGGTTTCCAAAGAGTTGACATTTTGCACTGTAAACATAGATGACAAAAGGTTATGTAGCCAGGCACGGTGACTCGTGCTTGTAAGCTTCAGCCTATGAAGCGGCTGGGGCTAGGGATCGCGGTTCGAGTCCCGCCTGGGGCCCCTAGCGAGACCTAGTTCTAAAAAAAATAGCTGGGCGTGGTGGCGCGCGCCTGTAATCCCAGCTACCTGGGAAGCTGAGTCTGGGGATTGCTTGAGTCTGTGGTACCCCGGGCAACGAGAGCCTGCGGTTCCACAGGCAAAAATAGCAAGACCTAGTCTCAAAACAAACAAACAAACAAACAAACAAAAAACAAACAAACAAACAAAAAGGCTATGTATACCTTCTTGGGAAAAGAAAGTATAAAAACAGGGGTTTTTATTACAATGAAAAATAGGGTAATTGAGATACAAGTTCAGAGATGCAAAAGCATTTACTAAATTATTGCTTATTAGAAATTCCATTTTGTCCTTTTTAATTCCTTGAAAAATAAAACATAGTTGATGACTCCTGAGTTCAAATTCTATCCTGGTAGTTTCCCATCTGTATTACCTTTATTAAATTACAGAGTGTTCAAATGTCTCAGCTACCCCATGCATAAACCACACCAATTTCACAAGATTATATGTGATGATTAAGCAAGGTAAAGTGTGAAAATGTCTTAGAATAGCTTGATGCCTAGAGAGTGCTTGATATATATCTTCTTTGCCTTATGGAAAGCATATTTACAGAGGAATCAAGCCAACCAAAACTCAGATTCCTCCCCCACAAGGTATTGACTATTTGACCTTAAGAAGTGTTTCCTTTTTTTTATTCCTTCATTCAACAGATATTTATCAACCCTATTTGCTCATTGACTAATTGAAGATAATATCTACCTGATAGAGATTTTGAAAGATTCAGCCTTGTAAAGTATCTTACATAATGCCTGATGCCTATGTATGTTATCTTATGCTCCTAGGTTATTATGCTAATATTATTTTAATAACATAACAATACTAGGTTGGTCTACATGAAATAGTTATTTTTATACACAAAAAATGTCTGAATACTGATAAATTTCTACAGTTCAGACTATACAGGTAGTACTATCCCTCCTTTTAAATGGTGGTGTCTTTGCTGTTTTATTCTTACCAACTCTATGGGTGACAATTTATTGCTATGATAAAAAAAAAAAATCCTACCTCAAGAGTCAGAGGTGAAAAACAATGAACCTATTATTTCCCATGAGACTATGGGTCAGTTGGGTGGTTCTGCTATTCTAGAATAGTCCTGACTAATTTTGACTGAACTCACACATGAGTCTGAAATCATCTGGTAAGATGGATGGGGACTGGTTAATCTTGGGTGTCCTCACCCATTGTCTGAGCCACAGAGATCATAGCCACAGAGCTCATATACCAAATAGCTGTCTAGTCTGGGCTAATTCATGGGTGAAGTAAAGTTCAAAAAATAAGAGTACAGGTCCATTGGTTCCAGGCTTATTACTGGTATAGTATTACTTCAGCTGTATCCTATTCAACAAAGCTAACACATGGGCGAATCTAGATTAAAATGTTGAGGAAATAGACTCTACCTTTTGCTAGTAGGGTGGTGGGAGGGATGAAATGTCACCATGCTGTGGGGAAAAATACTGGAGGAGAGGAAAATTCAGCCCTTTTTTATTTTTTACCCCCATCCAAGACTAGAGATCTAAATAATATTAAGTTCCTGTGCCTTGTCATTTGTCGTTTATATTATCTCTTTAACTTAAAGGACTATCTTTGACAAGCATTACAAAGTTCAGCAGACTTCTTCTTCTGTTTTTGTTTTTGTTTTTGTTTTTGTTTTTTTTTTTGAGACTAGGTTTCGTTATTTTTGCCTGTGGAACCGCAGACTCATGTTGCCCGGGGTACCACGGACTCAAGCAATCCCCAGCCTCAGCTCCCCAGGTAGCTGAGATTACAGGTGTGCGCCACCACGCCCAGCTATTTTTTTGGGACTAGGTCTCACTGTGTTGCCCCTAGCGGGACTCGAACCACGATCCCTAGCCCCAGTCGCTTCATAGGCTGAAGCTTATAGGCACGAGCCACTGTGTCCGGTTCACCAGACTTCTTAATTAGGAATTTTTATCTTCTCTTTTGCCTCTTTCCTAAAGTTTTAGGAAGCCTCTAGCTGAGGTATATATGTGTCTCCTTTAGGACCTTGAATGTCTCCATCTTGTTGGGGTGTCATAACTGAGGTGAAGAAACAAGCCCCCATTCCTTGCCCAGGAGATAAGTTTGAGAGCCTTGAATGATAGATAAGGGAAACTGATGAGGTTGTAACAGGAAGCTGCCTACTACCATTACCTTGACCAGGACCTGCAGAGCTTCAGGAATGAGGAAACAGAGTCAGGGCATAGTCTGTATAAAAGGTCAATAGTCAAGGCCAAACATGCCTGCAAATAACTAGGGGAAACTAGGGTGGAGGGCATATAAAAGAATGTCTCCAGCTCTTCTTCCTTCTGTTTTTCCCAGGATATCTGAAGATACCCTTATCTTGCCACTGCAGATTTCAATAAATATATAGTGGAGAATTTTTCTGCTCTTCATTCAGTTTCTGATGAACTCTTTCACCCCCATACCTTTAGGGTGTAGGTACCCAATTTTTTCCTGCAACAAATCTCTCTACTTTAAAATATAAGAAAGAGAATTCCTCTGCAAGAAAACAAAATAATTATATATCCATTTGCTTGGTTAAATCAAGCCTCTTTTTGATGAAATACAGAGTTACTCTTAATATTCTTTATATTTAACATCTCTAATAGTCAATGAGAACTTTAAAGAAGGCATTGCTAAGAGTAGTGTATTCATATTCTAAGGAGGGGGAACATCTCTGGTTTCTCTACTTGTTAAAATCTCAGTTACAAAGGATTTTATAAAGACTTACAAAGGTTTTATGAACTAAAATAAGGAAAGTTGATTTTTGTGTATGTGTGTGACTCAGCATATATTAACCTGCTTTCTTTTCTCAAAATTATTGTTGGGGTTCAGATGTTGGGGTTCAGTGCATGGGTTTCTTGGGTCCCTCTGAGAAAAAATTCAGGAGATGTTCCCATTCATCAGCAAAGGAAAATAAGGAAGGTGAGATGCCTGCATAGACACAGACAGACAGTCTTAGGGCAAATTCTTCTGCAATGTTCTCTTAAAATGCTTTTTGGTAGAATTACTATGGAAATCATCACTTTGGGGTCAGATTGGGTTGATCCTTTGAGACTGATAAGGCCTCTCTGTCCCTGTCCTGCTTGTTAACCTTTTTTGACTGCATCTCAACTTCCTGGAAACTTTCATAACCAGGTTAAGTCTAAGAGTTATTAATCATCCTTACCCCTACCTCCGGCATTTGTCCATATGAGATCTTCCATCCTAGGTTTTTCTACGAATGTTTCCATTATGATGAAGAGCTTTATACTGTGCTAACTTTACAGGTTTAAGAAAATGGAGGTACAGAGAAGTTAGAAATTCCTAAAGTCACACATTTAACAAGTAAGAGAGTTCAAACTGCACTTAAGCCCAGAAAACCTTGGTTTTAAATGACTAAATTGTACAGTTAAATATTATCCAACTTGTAATAGATCGAGTAAATGATTGTCTTCTCTACTCAAATAATATTAAGTTCTTTTTAATTCTACTAAAGATGCAGAAACCATGAATAGGACCTTTGAATCAATAGAGAGGCAGATTAGAACTCAGTATATATATCTGATATATATCATATATACTGAGTTTTATCATATCATATCATATATATATCATAATCTAACTTTTTAGTGTTGTCCAACAATAAAACACAGCATGAGGTAGGGGATCCCAGCTACAATAAACACCGCTGGCCCAAGAACTCAGGTTTCAGACACTGCATTCAAATCCTGTCTCTTCTACATCTTTCTCTGTGAAAGTATCTAAGGCAATTGAATTTGTTTCTGTTTCATTATCTCAAAAATCAAAGTAAATAAAGCAAAATGACAAAAAAAAATCTATAAGCAGCTCTACACATTATTATGGGATAAAGTAATATATTTAAAGTTCATGATACATTTTAGATCACCTCCAAAGATTCATTTCCTTCTTTCCATGTCATAGAATGTGGAAGCTCAACAGAGCTAACTGGAAAACCAGTAAAAAAAGGAGAGATGGAACTAAGGATTCTTGAATCAGGAAAGGCGTTAGTTTAGCTAAATGGACACTAAAAGCCTTTCCTGGGAGCTTGCTAGAGATGCAAATTCATGGGCTCAACCCCTGACCTACTGAATTCAGTCATCTTGGGTGGAGCCCAGCAGCTTCCTCTCTGGATGATTCTCCCTAAACTTTGCAATGCATTGGCAAGGTGACTCCAAGGGCTCTTCTCACTCTAAATCTGTAGTTCCGGTTTATCCCTCCCTCATAGTCACCCATGTAGTAATTGCTACCATTTGTTGAGTGCCGCCTCTCTTCAAACATAAGAGTGAATACTTTGCATGCCTTCACTTCATCCTTGCACCAGCAGGCCTGTAGTGTTGTCATCTACACTGTACAGATGAGCAAATTAAGAAGCTAGGGAAGTAGTAAACTAGGATCCCAACCCGAGTCTTCTTAAAGTCCTTAGCTACCAGGCACCCTGTTCAGCTAAATACCACATAAAATCTCTTTTAAAACCAAGAAGTACCCAGAGCAAGCTATTTGTCTTTCAAATAGATGCCTTTGATAAGACAATGAGATGAATAAATGTAAGAATCCCAGGCAAGGCTTAGAAATGGCTCATGTAAAAGGTGTCTGGCTGAATCTTCTCAAAACTAGAAAAGCGGGGAGGTCAAGAGGATGTGGAAAAAGGGTGGTTCCCCCAGGGGAATCTTCAGCAAGACCTGGTGGGTGGCAGTGCTGCGTTAAGTGCCCTGCGATTGAGAAACACAGCTGTAGGTAATTATTTTTCCCTAGCTATAAATAAAATAATCGTAGGGCGAATGAGGGAGAAAGAGCTGGTGGGAGAGCTTCACTCGTGCACTCCCCCATCAGCTGCTCTGGATGACAAAGCAACGAGTTGATTTTAACTACTTCCTGTCATCTGCTGCATCTCTTGCTGCTGATATCTCTAGGGGAAAAGAGATCCTAAAACAAAACTGATGATGAGTGGAGTCTATGGAAGAGGTAACTTTGTGTAGCATCCTCATCAGTGGTTCTGACAGAGAGGAAACCAGCAGCACAGATCCAAAGACCCAAGTAGCTCATCATGCAGAGACCTGGCTTCCAATCACACTAGGGTCCTTCCTTTCCTTTTACGTCTGTTCCAGTAATAGGCATGTCTGTGCCTGGTACCAACCACATAATGGAGCACTTGCTTCTTGCAAATGGGGACCTTGTGACATGCACAATGGTCAGAATTTCACATTGGTTGAGAAGGATATCTCTTGGTCCCCACCCAACCTGCCTCCAGCAGCAAAATTCCAAAAGAATACTGCTTTAAAGAAACATTCTTGTCTTGAAAACAGGCAAGTAGCCCTAATGAGGGCAGCATGCCATACCCTCTCTTTTTGCGAAACTCTGGTCAAGTGTCACTTTTGATTATCAGATGTTGATAGGTTTGAGGAGGGTAATGTAGTACTAGATATTTGGTGGTCATAATGTGCTTCTGGAACAGCAGTTTTGCAACCCTGACATTTGTTAGAAATGCAGCCTAGGGCACTGCTGATGGAATCAAAATCTGCACTTAGAAACATTCCCAGGTGACCTGTGTGCTTATTAAAGTTTGAGTAGTACTGCTCTAGGTGTCTAAGACTGAAATGGGATCACTTAGGAGGTATTTGGGGGAAAGAAAGAAAAGTCAAAGGAAGATGCTGGCAGAGTACACACATTCTGGAAATGCCGAAAAAAAAAAAATCCTTAAAATATAGGCAGAACAGAAAGCAACTGAAAGATAAAAGTTAAATCTCTAACCATGGGTCAATTTTTAGATCCACAACATCTCTTAATGACCGCATGTAGACAGACCCCTGCACCCTCAGTGAACAATAAGGGAAGTAAGCATATCACCTGGCTGACATCTGCTAGGCAATCTTCCAAGACAAAATACTGGTTAACAGAAAATTTCATGTTACAACACTCCAACAAAGTGTTAGCCATTAAGACTTCCATCCAGAACATTTGTGGTTGGCAGTCCATGCTGAAATATTTTCATGAGTTGTCTTTGAGCCAACCTGTATGCTTTCTGGAGGCTTGAAGTCCAAGGGCTCAGAGTTTCCAGGTTCTTGAATCTGAGAGTAGGGAAAGATCATTGTTCTAGATACAATAGGTGGAAAAGTAGGAGGGCAAGATCAGGAAAACCTGTGTTAAGACCTGGAATCCCTTTGTGAAATATCTTCTGATTAATTCAGAAGCTTCAAACTGATGTCCAGACAAAAAAACAGTAAGAACAAAGACTCTGAGAAAGCTGGCCACAAACCCTTAAGAAGGGATTGTCCATATTGACCACACTGCCAGTCATTATAATAAACTAGAAGTAAAAGTTCAAACTCAGTTATGTATTTGCCCTCTAAACATTTCTTTCTATCAATACTTTAGTAATTTCAATGAAATCTCATAGACATAAAGACTCAGTGATACTGCCATATCCAGTGCCCTCCAGGTGACTTAGGTTCTCTGGAACTCACTTCATTTCCATTCTAGTGGAGGAGATAACCAACATATATTCATAAATATATACTGAAAGACAAGAGAATTCTGACTTTGCAGCTCTGATCTGCAATGTGCAAGAATAAGAGCTCTATTCTGAATGAATCCACAATGTAGAAGAATCCTCTGTAGAAGAAAGCAACTCTAATTCAGAGAAGTTCAGGATGACTTAGAGTTCCAGGTAAAATATATTGCCTTTCATGAAATGGGATGCATCTTTGAGATGATTAGCATAAATGGAAATGTCAGTTCCTAATGAGATGCGCAGAAACTACTCTGATACATGTGGAATCTATTGCCAATCTCTACCATGCTATTTATATAAAATACAGATCTCTTCCCCACCTTTAGTATGATCCTCATTTATTTCATTCTGTTTTAAACTCCAGAAGATTATTTTCTCCTACCCATATAATGAGTGAGAATGCGGGGAGAATTTCAATTTACAGAAGTGAAAATAAGCTTTAAATGAAATAAAGTAGATATGAACTATTAACTGAAATGAAATGAGAGAATTCAAATGAGGTAATTATCTGACATGCAATCTCTTCAGGTCTAGATTTTCAGGGAGAGGCCACTTGTTTACAGGCAGGTTCTTATTGCACAAGGTTTAATTGGGACTGCTAACAGGTACCTCATCCCAAATGTCTCACCCACAATAAACCCCACGGTTGTTTTGGAATCATGAGCACTTGGTGGCCTGTGGAAGGGTCTCTGTCTAAAAGTCTGGAATAATTTACTTCATGCCTGTTTTTCACTTTATCCAGGAATTAGGTCTTCCAGAGATCAGAAAAGTTCCATTCTAGTAGAGGAGATAACCAACATGTATTCATAAATATATACCATAAAACATAAGAAGCAACAAGGGCATTAAAATCAAGTGTGAGTAGAGCAGGACATGAGTATTGGCCATGACTATGATGTAAGGATGAGATCTAGGCATAAAACAGCAAGAATGAAGATCCTGAGTTTGCATGTTTACTTCCCCCCCTTTTTTTTTTTGAAGCAAAACTTAATACCCTTAGCATGCATCAAGAACTGATGTAAGCACTGCAATATTATATCATTTAGTACTCACGGAAACCTGTGAATATAACCCTGTGAAAAAAATACCTGTGATATAAATACTAGTATTATTTGTAAAATATTATTTATAACCCTGTGATATAAACACTAGTATCCTTTGAAAATACTATTTGTTCTACAAATGAGAAAGTTAAGACATGCAGAGTTTTAGTAGTTAGCACAAGGAACGCATTTTGTAATTCTTGGAGCTGGGATTCAAATCCAAAGTCCAAACCCAGGATCTGTGTTCCTCACCACTTTGCTTATGGTCCTCCACTGCTACACACTAGAGTACTTTGGGGATTGAAAACTACTCATGACTGGTTCCCTCCCTCACCCATTTGGATGTAATTGGGGTGGACTAAGAGTTGGGCAGCAGGGTTTTTGAAAATTCCCAGATGTCTCAGCTGTGTGGCAGATTTGGGGAGCACCATACCATGCCAATTAAGATTTGACTATTTGAGTGTCTAAAATCATATCAGTGTGACCAGACTTGATGATCAAGGAAAGGACCAGTATTCCACCCCTCCAGCCCCTGTTGGTTATCTTTTGCCTGTTGATGTATTTGTCAAGATGAAATGTATCCACAAAAATAAGAAATGGTCTAATTTGAATGAAAAGAACTCAGGTCACACATCACCAAGGTGTGTTTTGTTTTTCCTCTTTGCCAAGAGTTAGACACTTTGTTATCTGACCCTGGGAGAATATCCTCCAAAGCAAATCCTGTTGGTGCAGAGGCAGGGGCAGCTAAAGCTAGTTGCTGAACTTAGCAACACCAGCTCATCATTTAAGTAAGTCCATCTTTAATTTTTTTGCAAAAGTTGAGGCTCAAAGTGAGTGATGATTGAAACTTCTGTCAATGAATGTTCAAGGTAACACCACAGATTTCCTTTACATTTACTAGAAAGTGTGGTGAAATAAGCTAGCATTCAATTTCAGGCAATGGAGGAAGTTTATGCCCTATCTGCTTTAAGATCATGGTCAACATGGACATTTAGGGAGACACTAAGATATTTATGTTGTCTATAGGTACTATGGAAGTAGATAAAAGCCAGAATTACGTCATTGACTCTAATATTTGACCTAGAAACTTTTGCAATATTTTTCCAAGGTGGAAGCTAGAACTATTTTTCTGGTACCAAGACTCTGCTTGGTAAACTTCAGAGCAGGTTCTATGACCACAATGTGCTGTTGTTGGCTCAAGTTTAAATTTGTGTGTGGGTAAGTTAACTTGAGCTTCTACAAGGACCTTTCTAGGGTGCCTCTTCCCTGAATGAGGGAAATGACTATTCTGGAGGCTGAGGAAATGCTGATTAAATAAGAGTACAGGGAAGTTGAGAGAACTTCCCGATACCACCTTTGGTGAGTTGTTGAACTGGAATTAGAACTGGAATTGGAAATGAGGGTGTCTTTGCCAGACATGGCTGATTAAACTCCACACCCCTATTCATGTGGAAGGAAGCCTTCCAAGGACTCTTAAAAAGGCAGTGAAGCGATGAAAAGAGGTGATTAAGGCACAGATGCCAAGAGCTGGCTCCATATTACTTACAATTCTACGGCATAACATTTTATGTGATTATAATGTTTCATGAGGGTAGCAAAGACTGTGCTGTAAAATGGCCCATCAAAGTCCCAGCTGGTGAACCAGGGATTAAGAAACAAAGCTGCAGGTTAGGAAGCCAGTGTCATCCACATTCTCCATTCGTAGGTGCAATCAGCATTCATGAGGATTGGCTCAGAGCTAACTCCCCGCGTAAGGATTTATGGTGCTTTCCACAGAAGAAAACCCAGACACTTGTCAGACACTTGATTCAATTCTGTCCATTCAGTAGTCTTAAAATGATAACATGCTTAGGACGGTGAGGAGCTGTTATTTGTTTCTGACTTCAACTATTCAGAACAATTTGGAGTTTTTATAGAAGAAAAAGGCTAACTAGAGTTAAAGATGTTGGTTAAAGAAGTATTATCTGAGTTAAGTAAGTCATAGATATCTGTGGGTTCCTGCATATGGGTGGTGAAAAATGCACTGAAATGAAGGGGCTAGGAGAGGAGTCACAGGCTTGGCAGGGTTGTAGAAGCCAAAGGTCTATTACAGGGAATCTGAAACTTCTGTGTGTGTGTGTGTGTGTGTGTGTGTATGTGTATGTGTGTATTTGTATGATCTCTCTCTCCCTCTCTCTATGTGTGTATATATATTCACACACACATAGTTTATATATATATATATATATATATCAGATGCTAGTAAGTTGAATAAAAGTTTTCTGATCTCACATTCATTTTTTATCATTTTCTATACTCTTACTTGAGTTTATTTTTCATTTGTTTCCCTATCATCATCCCTTATATATCCTTGTCCTTTTGCTCCCTCTCCCTCCCTATTCACCTCAATATCCCCACAATGTTTATTAATGTTAACCAGTTTTGTTAGTATTTTACTTTATCAAATTGTCTACTTTATGGATGTTTCCATTGTTGTGATTCTGATTGGCTTCCTACACGCAAGTCTTTCATGCTCTTGCTATTTTGCTGAAAATGGCTGTTTCATCTTTCCTTGTGACTGAATAGTATTTCATCTTCTAGATGCAAGCATCTATTGATGGACATTTAGGTAGTTTCCATATTCGAGTTATTGTAAACAATGCATCAATAGACATACAGCATATATGATTTTTGTATCGATGACTTTTTATTTTTTGGATACATGCCTAATAGTGGAATTGTTGGGTCACATAGTATTCCCACTTTTAGTATTTTGAAGTAAATACATATCACTTTCTATAAGACTGTGCCAGTTTGCATTCCCAGATTTTCTATTTTCTTAATCAGCAAACACTAGAAATTTAATTATAACTACCCTGATCCGTTGTCTTGAAGTAAAAGAGTTGCTTGGGTTAATTATCTTACAGCAAGTAGCAAAACCAAGCACAGACAACATGGGAACGTGTGTACCTGCCCTCTCTTCTTCCAGATCAGTAGAGTCCTAGATGGAAGAATTCAAAATGAACCTCCAGCACCTGGACAGAGTCAGGCCACCAGAAAGAGTGACAGAACTGAGTGCCAGGTCCTGCTGGATTGACCTATGCTGGAGAGGAAAAAAAAAAAATGTCTAACGACTTCAGTGGAATAAATCCAGGGAGGGAGGGATGTTGGTAATGGAGGGGCTGAAATTGCCATAGATCTGAATGGATGGAGAGTTTGAGGTGTTTTAAGATAAAAAAGAGAGAGAAGACATTAGAGAAGCTACTATAGATATGAAATATTGAAAAGGAAAAATATCAGAAAGCAAGACTTTAAGTTGTCCTGCACAAATGGAGTAACCTTTTAGGAGATTTCAGGGAGGGTTCACCTTACTCTGCTTACACTGTAGATTTGGTTTGACTGGCAAATTATTATTTCTTGGAAAATAACACCACACAAGAATGAATTTCAGGCAGAGACTATGGAAAGCCTTGTCTTATTAGACTATCCTCAGCAATTTCCATGCCATTTTTGTTTTTCTTGTCCAGCTGGGAGGTTGACAAGGATAACTACTGCAGGGGAGCTTTCTGAGCCTGAAGAGGCCTGATCTGTAACACAGCAATTAGATTTGGAATATGTCATTCTTAATGAATGAATATCAAAGATCTTGGTGGTAATCAGTATAATTTGTTGGTGATGGGTGTGTCATAGTTTGGGCTAGCAGACCAACCAGAGAGGTCAGAAGAGGGAAAAGATGGGGGTATTTTATCTATTGTCACACTTTCTTTTTTTTTTTTTTTTTTTGGAGAAGGGGAAGTGACTTATATTGGGAGTTAATAAGTTACCTTTGTAGATGGACAGTACCATTAGCAGTGATTGAGCAATTGTGAGTTTAATGTCTTTCTCTTTAACCACTAAGTTCCATGTTTGCAGAGATCACCTTGTGCATGAGGATGTCTCTAGCACCCAGCCCTGATGTTGAGTTCATGGTTCGTGCCCAGTAATTGTTGCTTTATTGAGTAAATACAACCTGACCGGGGGTGAAGTGGAAATGAACACCCAGATCTAGGGGATGGGTAGTGAAGGAATGTGATCCAGAGGAGAGAGATAAAATGAAACTCTCCAAAATCAGTGTTGTAGGAAATTCAAGTAAATTCTTCTCATCAAGGCTGAGATGGGGGTCTTTGCAGATCACCGCTAATCACGATGTGACCCATGGACCAAGAACATTAACATCACTTGAGAGCTCAGTGACAGTGGTGGAGCTTGGCTCCACCTGCTGAAACAATCCACTTTTTAACAGATTTGCATGAGATCTGTGGGTCCATTAAAGTCTGAGAAGCATTGCTTTCCATTGTTAGCAAATACTCTGCTTCCTACCATGGTAACAACCCCGCTAGGGGCACTCTGAACAACAGAGACTAAGAATAATGAAGATAGGGGTTACTGCTCCCACTGGAAGCCTTAGACAATAGATGTGATGTTTAATCTTTATTCTGTTGCTGTCTTGGAGCCTTCATTGTTGGTTATTGACTTTTGAGCTTCATAAGTATTGCAGTAACTGTTGCCTTGAACTGCTCTTCAGTCATATGCTGCAGTTCTGCTGGATTGAGTTTCCTCTTAGGGTTTGTTTGTTTTTGCTTCAACATTTTGATGTTCTTATATGTCTTCATTTTTAGTTTTTATGGGTTGTCATAGAAATGGACTTTCATTTTGTTGTCTTTGTACCTCTTGAAGTAATTGGAGAGCCAGTACGGGTGAGAGTTAACGGAGAGAGAATGGAAAGAGCAGGACAGTAAGGCACCAAGGGTTTGCCTCCTGCGAGCATAAGGGCTTCTAGCTCTTTCTGTGCCATGGGTCCCAGAATTGTATGATAGGTCTCTTCAATGATCCCTTCCTCTAATCCAGCTACTTGGTCTCTTGCATCTTGTGTCTACTTCTACTCTAAGCTAGTTTTTGAGCACTATATGCACCACTGGCCTGGATTGTAACTGATATGTGGTCACAGGCTGGAAGTTATTCTCTTTTCCAGCACACAGACTAATCCTGGGGTGTTTGCACCTGTTATTAGCAGGTACTTATACCCTGGTTTATGCAAATGTTCATTTGTTGTTTTGCTTTTAGCCCTGGGGTAGCAGATGTTAGGAATAGCCCAGTTTTGATTTCAAGGAGTAGCTTCTATGAAGAGACCTGGATAATTTGACCTGTTTCTTTCTGCACCACAGCTCCCATATCTCTCCAGTGTTTCACTCTCTCTCTCTTAGGTGCCCTCTCTGTGTACCCTTTTATGTGGTTGAGTGCCAGGTCTTATGTGGGCATGTGTTCTTGAGTCAGCAACTGTAGGAGGCTCTGCAAAGCAGCTGTCCCTTTCTCTAGAGGGATGTACTGCCCTGAGGTCAGGACAACCACTATTCATGCCCAGGTCTTCCTTTTCACCAGGCAGCTGCTCCTACTATGTGCTGTGATGATTCATTCTTTTCCCTCAGGGTTTTGTCTTGACTTTGTTCTGCTGCAATCTAGTTGTGAGTATACAGAGTAGGAGAGCCTGAAGGCTTCTCTCTGCTGCCATCTTGCCAGGCTTGATGTGGCAACACAAAGGAAGAAGATGAAGCAACTTGATATAGACTTATCATAGCTGGCCTGATGCTGTTGTGTGTGAAGTAATGAAAGACAACCTGCTATGCCAAGTTCTGTGACTGCAAATATTACTGACTCATACCAGGAAGATAATCACACCATTCAAATAAGGAAATGATAAAAATAAAGTTTGGATGGTTCGCCCACAATTTATTTACAACCATTGGCTGAATTGCAGGGAAAGGGAAGAGAGAATAAACCTAAAATATTGGACCTTGCAAGGTAAAGAGTTAATTATACCAATGGTATAGATAAGTGATAGTAGAACTGTGTCTTATGGATTTTTGGAATTCTTGGGGTGAAATGGTCTTCAGGAGGCCAAATTCAAATCACAACCACTGTTTTATAATCTGGGAGTGAATTATATGTGTGACATTTCAGATAGATAACTAAAAGACAGCTTGGAAATAGTTTTAACTTAAAGCTTTATAAAAACTATTGGGAACAGTTTTAACTTAAACCTGTATAAAAAGTCATAGGGTGTTTTTAGTGCCTCCTTGTAGGAAATGAAAGAGTCTGAGGATATTTATTTCTGCAGGTAGCTATCATTTAACACAAGCATGCAACATCCAGGGCATCATCACAGCCTTTTCTGGATCTCTTTGCAACTGAGCCCAGAGTTTGTCTCAACACATAACACTAGATAGTCATTCATAATTGATTAGAAATGACTCTTGAGAAGAAATTAATTTGCCAGTCTGGGTTCCAGGAAATAGAAAGGGATGTCAATAAGTTTTCTAAGTATTTATACTTTAGTAATGTAATGATAATTTTGAATGGGAACAAAAGTGAGCCTTTGTTGGTTTTCCTAGCTACTCAGCACTCTTTGAATGCTGGAGTATTGCTTGTGTTATGAACAACACATTCCCAAGTATGTGGCTCATGATTTATTTATCCCCTTTCTCCCATTTACTTAGATTCTACCAACCACATGTAACTATGCAAGACCTCTTCTAATGAAGCTGGTATTTACAGATTTCAAATGAAGGTTTGATAAAGCCTCCTGGCTTTCTGGGATATGAAAAGTAATCTTTCTGGCACCTGGCTATCAACTTCAGTGGTACTAGCTAAAGTATCTCAATCCAGCTGTAACAGGAATAGGGTCCTGGCTCAAGTAGAGATACTATTGGTAGGTTTTGGGTTCCTGGAATTTGGGGTTCCTTGGTTCTTTTCTAGAGACACAGCTATGTCTCTAGCAGATGCAAAAGCAAAGTTTGTTTAGAAACAGTATAAAAGAAAACCCGGGAGAGGTGAGACCAACTACCAGGCTGGGGGTTCCAGTCTTATATGCAATGCAGCAACTATTCACTGTTTCTCCCTGTGGTGCACTGCAAGTGCTCCCAGAAAGTGGTTTATCAGTTCAGGCAGTTGGTTGGGGCAGGGAGAGCTCTAAACCTGAGTTGTCAAGTTGGCTCCCAGCTTTGCCCTTTGCTTGAAAGGGAGAGAGCATTTAGGGCTTTGTTTGTCCTGTTTAGGAGAATAGCCCTACCATGCAGACTAATTTTGAGGAATTACCTGCCTCTGGTGCTTTTTGCTCTCCTTGGTTGTTATGATCCAGGCTCTAGATTGATATGGAGAACTACCTTTCTCCCCTTTGGTGAGTGTTTTCTGTGGGTATTAATTTTGGCCATTAATTTTCTTTAAGCATTTCCCTCTCTTCCCTAAATACCTAACAAAGCCCTGGTCTTTGGGTATTTTCATTACCTTTAGAGCCTGGTAATGACCTTCATGGAGATTTTTCAATGCTCCTTACTTTTTTTTTCTATTTAAGCTAATTTACTTTTCTGCAATTAAGAATTTTGAACCGGTGTGACTGAAAATAGAAAGCTCTAATTCTTTATCAATTGTTGGTGACTTTAATGACAATATAACCTTTTTATCTTACAGTTTTTGTAGTTCAGGGATATTTAAGAGTAGCTTAGTTTCACGTCTCCTTTGTAGCTGATATGGGGGTTGAGGAAGCAGTCATCTGAAGGTTTGACTGGGACTGGAAGATCCACTGTAGCATGGCTGCAAGTTGGAACTCATTGTTGGTGTAGCACATCTGTACATAGACCTCTTTGCAATTCTGATTGATTTCTCCAAACAGGGAATCCATGAGAGTGACAGAAAATCTCTCCTTTCTTTGATGGAATTTGGGTTGGAACACATAATGGCTTCCACCATTGGAAGTGAGTCTCCTATTTACATAGAAAATGAGTGGCTGACACAGAGGTGCAGGTATTTGTGAAGATCCTGATGAGCAAGACCAATACTCTCAACAGTGAACCCAGTGACACCACTGAAAATATCAAAGCCAAAGTCCAAAATAAAGGGGTCATCCTCCTGAACAGTAGCATTTGATTGATGTAGCAGTGACACATTCTCAGTCTACAGTAACTGAAAAGAGTCCACCCTTCAGTTGACGCTTTGATGGATTCACCATGGGAACTTCCCCTTCACCAGCTTGCTCCCAAACACAGTTGAAACAAGATGATGTGGTCAGGTGTTCCATTTACTTTCACTGTCAGCTGAAGAACCATCACTCAACAAACTGTACCCCAAGAAAAGATCAAATAAGTTCTCTCCATGAGCTTCTTTTGGCTGTAGGGCAACCATATGGCCTTGTGGCCTCAACAAAGTTTCTCTTTCATTGAGTGAAGCAATGAAATGAAAACACTAGTCCCTAAGTGTAGTCCACCCTTAAATAGGGGACAAATAGGCCCTTCCTTTTGAATGGAGCAGTGTCAAAGCACCTGGGGCTAGATTTTCAAACCACCTTGGCATATCTGCAGAATCTTCTCACATAGGTAAGCTAAACTACCCTCTCCACCCCCCCAACTCTGAACTGAGTCATTTAACTTTGTGTGGTCAAAGCATCTTAGGAGACATGCTGCAAGAAGAGATTTGAATATCTATACACTTGTTCTCTTCTTTTTCTGGTATTAGCATGAGACTGAACACAGGGTAACCCATTGGATGATGAAGGTCCATGGAACTGAGTCAGGTAAATTAGTTATTTATGTCTACTCACCAGTTATACATAAATATGACAATAAACATTTAATATGTGTCAGAGATTTTGTGGTTTAGTGATTCAGGTGTGCCTTACTAGATTCATTTTGTATGAGGGTTCTGGTTCAGGAGTTCTGGTCATCTGGAAAGAGGCTGGGGCTGGAAGGCCCAATTCCAAGATGACTCACTCATGTGTCTAGCAAGTTAACACTGGGAGTTGAAGTTTCGGTATTTCCCATGGTGAATCCATAGGGGTTACTTGAACTCATGACATGGTGTCTGGATTCCACTTAGCTGAGTAAACCAAATATGAGAGGCAGAAGATAACACATCTTGTGTGATCCATATATTAAATGACTGTATTGTCTCTGGAACATCCTGTTAGTTACAAAGGAGACTATTTTAAGTGTAGGGCACTGCACATGGGCATGGATATGAGGTGAACAACACTGGGGACCCTCTTAGAGCAACACAATCACATCACACTACCCCAGTCATTCCAGTGGAGGCCAGCTTATACCAGCTAGTAGCTAATTTAGCTCCAGTCTTAGGAACAAGCCCTAGATGATCAGCAGAGCTGCCTACTCACCACCCCAATGCCAACTGACTCCAGATGTCTGAGCAATATATGAGGTTTTTTGATTGTTTTGCAGCAGCAGTGTGCATAACCCGAAAATGTGCTGATACAAACACACTGGTGACACCAGGAGAAATCTGGTGGATTGTGAATTAGAATTGCAAGGAGCATCCCTAGCCTCACTTTTCTAGTTGGCTAATACTAAGACACATATAAATAGACTCTCTGCTTTTAAGAACTTATATTCTAATAATGTATGCACATTTTAGAATTTGGGTCATTGCTTCACAATACTTCTGCAAAATAAAACTCAGAAATAAATACATGCAGTTGTTTTGTTCTGTATTATTTTCAAGCTGCTTTGTTCTGAATGTTCTCAAGTTACATGTATCTAGGGACTAGAGTTCTTTTTCAAATTCTAAATGATTCAAAAGATCAGATGTATTAATCATAGCCTATGTGTAATAAAATTTACCAATCTTAACTATGCAGTTTGGAGAGTTTTAATGAATGTACATAGTCATAAAACCCCCATTGCAATGGAAATAGATGCATCTGTATCATCTCCCGAAGTTTGCACTGATTGTACACATTTGTAATAAACAATTTATTCAAGTAAAACATATGTGTAGAAAAAGACACAGACCATACATGTGCAATTTGATGAATTTTCAGAATTGTCCATCATTCAAATCTAGAAACAGCACATGACAAGTCCTCCAGGGGGATCCCTTTGAGTCCCTTTCCCACTGGTAACTGCTAATCTGGTTTTCATCATCATAAATTAGTTGTCTGTTTTTCCATTTTAATATACATGCAATCATATAATAATATAATATTACATTGCATTTGGTTTCTTTTGTTAAACATTATGTATGTGTGCGGGTTTTTTGTTGTTGTTGTTGTTATTGAGGTAGTTCCAGTTTGTTTATTCTAGTTTTTCATTGTATGACTATGCCACACTGTATTATGTATCCATTCAATTCCTGATGAACACTTGGGTTGTTTCCAGTTTCTGGCTGAATACACTATGAACATTCTGACACATGCTTACTTGTATTTTGTATAGTTTGACTTTTGTTTTCTTTTAGGGGCTAGTAGAAATATAATAGAATCAGAAATTGATCATTCAATTTAATCCAATTTACTGTGTGGAGCCCTTGCCAAAAAACAACACATTTCAGAATCTTTAGACGAGATTTTACTTGAAAGAAAACTAAGCCACAGGTTTGTATTTGCCCCATCAGATGAAAGAGAAAAAATAGTGTATCTTGAAATTTCAGAAGCAGATTGAGCAGGTAGTCGCTTGTTTTTCAAACTCTGGTCCTTGTGCATCATCCTCTCCTCATTCCTCCACTTCTTCTTTTCCTCCCTTCCTCCTTCCACTCATTTATTAATGGATATGAATTTCAAAGACTGCCTTGAATTGTTCTCAGGTGGGCATTTTCTTTTTCATGAAAGTGAAGATAAAGTCAAGTGATTTTCAATTTGCTCTAAATGACTTCTTTTTCTGGGAAGCAGTTTGGGGTTTTCATAAACATCAGGACATTTTTTGTTGTCTCAAACTTTGTTCTGCTTATTACACCCTGCCAAACAGGTTTCCATAGCAGTAATGAAGGCCACGATTGCCATCATCGCTTCTTCCCTCTACATCACTGACACCCTGGTAGCCCCACCATTAGGGGCAGTCTAACATTTCATCTGCCATTGTTGATAGGCAAGTTTCAATTTGGACCAGCCAGGCCACAAAATGATCTACAAATGGCAGGCTACAGGCTGTTATTTTACTGAAAATCCTATTTTTTTGTGCGGAAGGTCATCTGTTCAAAATTGAGATCACTTTTTTTGTACAAGGTCTATTGGAGGACAATCTTCTTATGCCCCACATGTCACATATATATTTTTTAATGTCACACATGTTTTGAGAAAAAAAAATTGTAAAATCCACTTGCCTTTAGTTAACCTATTTTTAAAAAGTCCTTTAGACCTACAGAGCTATGCTAAACTTGTGGATATGGGTCTGACATGATTATGATTTGTCATTGATGGGGTTCAGGACAGTCCTCAGCCCCAAATAGGCCTTTTATGCATATTGATCATTTTGAATGAAAGTTACTCAAAACTAGGGAGGCTCAAGAAGAACACCCTGACATTCCTTTGCCTGCTGTGCTGGAAAGCAAGACATGAATCTCTCATGTGAACATTTTTTTTTTTTTTTTTTTACTCATTTACCAACTCAAGTCTAAATGTCTTTGTCTTGTTAATTCTTCAGAAATTTCTTTGTCAAAAAATGCATTAAATCTGCCTTTGGTCACTTCTTTGGACATAATATCTTTATGGGGCCCCTTGTACACATGAATTTAAATATGTCTTCCTACTATTAATCTGTAGTCTGTTACAGGGAGTATCTCAGTCAGGAATCTATGAGTCAGGGCAGTGAGACTAGTGCAATTCATTTTTGGTCCTTTGGTTTGACTTGTTTGGAGAGCACTTGGACTTTTTTTTGTAAGATCTGATATTGGCCATATGAGACCTAAGGGTTGCTGAAAGTCTTCTCTGCAAGACTATATGTCTGTTGTAAATGAACGCTATACCAAAAAGCCATGTTTGTCATATTTAGGCTCTGTCATAGCTTTATTCCTCTCATTCAACCTAGAAAAGAATATCTTCTCCACTCCCTGTTTTGCAAGCTTCACTAAACCTCTTGACAACTCCACTAAGAAATGGTGAGAGGCCATTGAAGCTCCCATTTTCATTTAGGATATTTACAAATAATGTTCATGAACTAAACCTCCTAGTAGCACCACATATTAGAGGTTTATGTTTCTCTCCTCTTAATTCATATTGGACTCTAGGGTCCACAGGACTTGGTCTTATAATCTCATACCCTTTGCGGTAGAAACCTCACTCAGTAGAAGTTGTTTGCATTTCTATTGGAGCAGCCTGAAGACAAATATAGTTAAATGAATAGCCTTTTAATTTAATTGGCTTCCCAGTGTGATTCCAAAAATAGAGAGCATAATCTATCTTCAAGTTACTGTAAAAATCACTGAGATCCAGAGCTCCACACATAAGCCCCCTGGAGTTTAACCATATTTCTCATGGATGCCAGACCGCCCACAGAAACTGGGGCGGGGATGTCTAGTCCCAAATGGACCATTGTGTCTATTTACTAATGACTACTTGTGATTGTCTTCTCTCCTTAAAATATAAACAATGTAATAAAGAAATAAGAAAGTGCTAGTACATGTTTGTATACTTTGAAAATCAAAATAGTCAATAAGAAAAAATACATTTTAATTTTTTAAAATAAAAATAGAAGAGGGTTTTGAGAGCACAGACAGAAGCTGGAGCCTGGTTAAAGGCTGCCAGAAAGTCCTTTTGATGTCTCAATCTTCTGTCTCTTGGATTTGAGATCCTGTTGGAAAATCCTGGGGTTAATCTTACCTTAGGGTTGGCAGAAAAAGAGAAGGCTGTCTGGGTTCTAGCCAAAGTTCTAAATTCTATATACAGCTGAAATTCATCCAAGCAGAGTAGTTGCAACTTATCATCACATCACTCATAAGCAGGATTTGGGTGAGAGGACACCATGAGGTGGTAGTTGATCTTGCCAGGGAGCAAAGGAGACTCTGGTGAAGAACCTTAGCCTTGAGGAAAGCAGCTGCTTTCTCCAATGGGCATTCCCTTACAAGAGCCGCTGTGTCTGCCTTCTCTTAAATTTCTATTTTTCTCCATTCTCAAATGAAAACAAATGCCTTACATTGAATAATATTTTCTCTAGAACTTTGGTGAAATTCAATTGTTAAAGGGAAAATGATAGAAACAGCATTAAAATAAATCCTTTCATTTAATGAGTTGCATGATGATGAGCTACATGATTTAGTGAAATGTGATGACTAAGTGAATCATGATAACCTGGAATCTGTTGAAGCACAGGGACCGCGGAAATACAACCCAGGGTCTAGATAAACAACTCAAGACTTACTGACTCAGTTGAGAGGTATGCAGTCAATTTCTCCTTGAATCTTCCTCATTCTATCTTTGACACATCAGGCCATGTACTACACCAATGATAGTGCACCTGCGACATCAGTACAAGTGTGTAATAACCCTTAACTTCCTACAGGAGTACTAAGTTTTTAGATATGCACTGCTACTGATAAACTTGCCTTTTTTTTTTTTTTTTGAGACTAGGTCTCATTATTTTTGCCCATGGAACTGCAGGCTCACATTGCCCAGGGTACCATGGATTCAAGCGATCCCCAGAACAGCATGCACCAGCTATTTTTTGGGACTAGGTCTCGCTGTGTTGCCCCGAGCAGAACTTGAACTGCGATCCCTAGCCCCAGCTGCTTCGTAGGCTGAAGCTTACAGACATGAGCCGCTGTACCCAGCTTGATAAACTTGCCTCTTGACAGTCCTCGTATCTTTGTTCCCTGTGTGCCAGTTTTCATTAGCAGAACCAGAAGGTCATGGAGAAGACAGTAGTCAGTGTTCTCCGTGTAACTTCAAACTTGCCACTTCATTGAATTTTTCTTATTCCAGAGGGAAAATACAGCAAAACATAGGTCCATGCAGCCTTTCCTGGAGTTGTTCTCATGAGGAGCCAAGCAACTCCCTTGATAGGGTTGTTCTTTAAGCCAGAGACTGTTTTTCTCTTGATTTATTCACCCAAGACCCATATCCTTGGCGAAACTGTATAGGAAGCTGCAATGAATTTTGTTTTAATCTTGTACTTCTTGCCCTCTCCAAACTTCATGGGAATATTTCTTTTCAGTCTTCCAGCCATCCTGAACTAACCCTCATTCAGATCTGTAGTATATCACTCCTTTACTTTTCAGAACCTAATGATCAGTTAATATTATTTGTTCCATTTTGCAGATAAAGTAAGTGAGCCTCAGAAGAGTAACTCTTCCTTTTTCTTACAACACTCACATTCTAGTTGGAAGACTCTGTCTGAAGACAGAGAAGTCTCCCTCTTCCTCAGGAGTACTGTCCCTGTATTTTGAGAATCCCATGATGTTATCTCTTGATATATGTGGTATTAAAAGATGCCGAATGAGAGATGGGATTGACCGTCCAAAGAAGCATGTTTGCTGCTTGTTGTAACTAGTTTGCTTGTAACACAACCAGTCTGACGTTGGAATTCCATTTTTCCCATCTGTGGCCTATGGGCTTTCATTAGACAATTATTAATGCCTCAGTTTTAGTTAGACTTAGTCCCGTTCCTTGAGAAAAGATATGAAATTCCAATTTAATATGCACAGTTTGAATTGGAAACCTTTGGCCACAAAGGCCTTTGTGGCCAAAGGTTTCCAATCAAGTTTATTTTTTTTTTTTCTCACTTATGCCTTTATCTCTCTCACCTTTGGGATTGTTCCTGCCTTCCATCTTGGGCTGCTAATAATTAATAGTACTGGCGTTTATAAGCCTGTGGTAATATGTTTTGATTTTATCATTTCTTTTCATGAATTATGGATATCATTAAAAAGTGATTTTTTAAAAGTCCGAGAAGGGAAAGGAAGTTGATGGTAGGTCATAGGAGATGAGAGGGCACACGATCTTGCTCTGCCATCATCTGTCAAGTTTAATAAATAGCTTTCAGCTTGAAGGAATTTGAAACTGCTGGTAGCTCCTGCTCTTTCTCCACATTTCCTTTGTGTGTGGGAAGACACAGCCACAGCTGGAATACAAATTTATGTTAGATCCTGAAAACCCTCCATGTGCCAGGGAGTAGATCACTACATGAAGTCTTTCAAGAGGGTTACTCCACATTTATTCCTGAGTTGATAGACTCAAAGTTCTGAACAGTTCTAGAATCAGAGTACTGAAGGTCGGTATTAACATCATCTCTCACCAATCACTTGACTGAACAAAGCAATCAGCTTACTGGACTCCTATTGCTAAAATGTTAACAAAGTATTAGAGTCATATAGGTCACTATTTTGAAAGTAAAATAAAATGTTCAATGTTTAAAAAACAACAAAAAGACTGTTCTTTGAAAGACACCATTAAGAAAAAGAAAATGTGAGCCACAAACTGGGAGAAAACATTTTCTAAATGCATCTATAAAGAAATTGCATCTAGAATCCACAAAGAGCTCTTACAGCCCAACACTCAGAGAAAAATCTAATTTGTGAAAATGACTAAAAAATTTGGATACACTTTAATTTATATACATGCAAATGAAAATATGGTCAGTATTAACCACAAGTAAAAGTAAATTAATTCTACAATGAGATATCCCTACACATTCCCTTGAACGTCTAAAATGAAAAAAGAAAAAAAAAAAAAAAAACAGATACACTGAGGATACCAAGTGTTTGCAATGAATGGAAGGATTGGAACATTCACAACTGTACATAAGAATGTAAAATGGAACAGCCACTTTGTAAAAATAGTGTGACAGTTTCTTATAATGTTAAAATCCATTTACCATATGATCCAACCATTCCTTTCCTAAGTTTTTACTCAAGAAAAGTGAAAGTTGGAAATGAATGCTCAGAGCAACTTTATTCATAATTACTCAAAACTAGGAATGACCAAATGTACATCAGTTGGTGAACAGATAAACTTATAATCCCAAACCCACACAATTGAATATTACAGGACAATATAAAGGGTCACTCTTGAACAAAAAGAGCCACACTTAGATTAATTACTGTGAGTCCATGTATTTAAAACACAAGAAAAGACACATACAGTATATACTGAAAGAACAGTTCAAGAATTGTCTAGAACTAGAGATTTGGAAGGGACTCAGGGAGCTTTTTGGGAAATATAAAAGCTCTGTATTTTGACTATTGTGATTATACAGGTGTCCATTTGCCAAAATATATCAAAATATACATAAAAATGGTTTATTTCTAGATTTCATTTGGACTAGTTTCCAATACTGTCTTCAAATTTTAGCTACAGTATCTTTTCTGCTGTAAGTACTATTCAGTGTATTTTTTATTGCATTCATTGTGTTTTCATATTTAGAAGTTAGATTTGCCTTTTGTATTACTTTATATATCTTTCAATTCTATGCATGCTTACCTTTGTCTTCTTGAATATAGGTAATAAATTTATGATAGCTACGTAAAGTTCTTCTATATTCTATTTTCTGTCATTTCTCTATTTCATAGATTGATTTTCCTTATGAATTCTGTCTCTCTACTTTTCTGCATGTCTAGTAAATTTTGATATAATATCAGGCATTATGATTTTTACATTGCCGGGTGTTGGTATTTTTTTGTCTTCCTTTAAATATATTTGAGTCTTCTACTTAGACTTAATTTGTTTCATTTGTGACTCTTATTTAAGTGTAGGCAGGACTGGCACCATTATTCTAAGGCTAATTTGGTTATACTGCTGAGGCAACATTCTTCTGTGTGCTCAACCAGATCTCAACCAAATGTGTACAGACAAATGAGTACTCAGTGGTCAATCAAATGTGCATTGTGAGGTTTTTCCTTTCTGCTGCTGGAAATGGGGATTATCAGTCCCAATGCACCCCAGTTGTGCCACTGGAGCATTTTTCAATTCTGAATGAGCTTCAAGTTATTTTCCACTGACTTCTCTTCAGAGGTTCTTTCTCTGGCTGTGAGTGCTTTCCTGGCATGCATCGGCTGATTAGTATCCAACTAAAGGTTCAGTGAGAACCCGCTGCAGAACTCTGCATCTCTTTGTCTGTCTTTCTTTTGACATGCCTCTTCTCTTCTTTAGTACTGCACCCAGACAAATCTGGCTTCCTTGGATTCTCTTCCCTGCTGAGTTATTTTGTGCTCCCCATCATGGGCTGAAGTCTGAAAATTCTCCATTTCGTCATCTAGGACAATCATAGCTTCACTTTATTTTCTTCTTTTACAAACCCTGTACTGCACTCTTTGTTTTCCATCATCTGGAAATCTGTTTCTTATATTTTATCCAGTTTCTTTTTTGAGTTAAGATGGTATGACGTATCTCATCCTTGTTAATGCAATACATCTAGCAGTGAGAGTATTTAAAATGGGTATCTTTTATGTCACATACATGATATTTCAATATATTTCATGAGGCCCTCTCATCTCCAAAGGTTGTACCATGACAGGACATTTAGGTAGCTTTGTAATCTTTTGCCATGCTGTGGAAGGAAGATGGGAGGGAAGATTGGTGAGAATCAAAGCAGTATATTATTGATTGACTTGTTCCTACTATGCACACATTACTCATAAGAGCCCTTGTAGCTCTTACTGTTTTAGAATTTGCTGACATTGCATCATTCTGATTTCTTTCTCTCACAGCAAGCTGGAAGTGTTGGATAATCAACTCCCTTCAGTGCTGCCTACAGTTCTTGGACAGACATTCCAGCTACCTCACTTTTTAAGCAGATCACTCTTAAAACCAAAAACTGTTTTCAGATTTATTCAGCCAGATCCTCCAGCTTCTCTCAGTGATCATTTACTTGATATTGTACCCTTTTTCACTACTTTTATATGCTAACTCACTTCTTCCCTATCTCTTCCCTCAATTATTATACCTGAGATCTCCTCCTAAATAAGCTTCTTATTTAGGAATTCTTGCCTCAGTGTCTGCTTTTTGGAGAGACCCTATAATAGTAACCACCAGTACCTGACACTGGATCAGGTTGTCCAGTGGTTAGCCACTTCCCAATGGAGTAGAACTAGGGATTCACAAGTCTGTGGGAGCCTAGTTCTCTGCTTTTACTCTCCTGGGATCTCACATGTGAGAGATGCAATATGAGCTTTTTGATGGTGGAAGCATCAAATCATAATCTATTTCTGGAAGAGGACATTTTTACAGTAAATACAGTTTTAAAGATGCCTGTCATGTTTGGTTTAGTGGTTGTGTCTCTAGAAATGTACTTGAAGAGAGCAAATGAGGGTCTGTGCAGTACTTGACTCAGACTTTGCATTGAAGTTCTGCTTATAATGTCAGGGAAATGAAAATGACAGTAAGTATCTAATAATGAGAGCACATTCATATAAGGGAATATATGTAGTAATTAAAATAATGTTAAAGATTGATATATTTTGAAAGAAGGAGTTTATTATGAATTGTAAATGGCAGATTATAGAACAATAAATATAGTACGGTCTTATAAATTTTAGTTTTATAGTAGGTAAAGGAAACTTCTGTTTGAACCTTGACCACACACAGAGGGGTTAACCCATCCCCTGCTTAAATACTTAATAGCTCATACTGAAACCAGTTCAAAATTATGCTGAAGTATTAAGCTAGAGATTCAGATAACACTCTACAGTGATGACTAGTCCCCCTACTGACTTTTTAGTTCCCCTTGTAAAAAAATCTCAAAGTGCCCTTTGAATAACTCCTGTTGCAGAGCATATCTCCACAGAAGGGGAGGTTTCATTTTCCATGCACCACCTAATGGAGGATGGAGTTGGGGGGAGTGGGGCAGACTTGGGATAGTCTTAGAGAGAAAACTTAAGAAAGACACATGGGTCAGAGAATCATGAGAATGCATTCCCACTTGCTTCTGAGCTTTGGATTTGCACCAGGGATTGGGGAGAAAACATGGGAGGAAACATAAAAAGTTTAGACTTAGAAGAGATGTGGTGAGAGACCCATGGGGAGACAGACAGTTGCAACTCTATCCTTTATTTTCACTCCAATTTTGCTCCTTTTGCTCCCAAACTTGCCTGGTTGCTTCTGTTCCTTTGCTACGGTTCCCTGTCAGAAGGTGTCCTAGACTTGTGGCAAGCTTTCAGGTCTCAGCAGCCCTGCTTCAGGCCACCCCTGTTAGACTGGGCATTTACCCATAGGGGGGATAGGTAGCTTCAGGTGTTTCTCTGGAAAACTATTTACCCTTTCTTCTCTTCTCTCTCTGTGCACACTTTCTTACTGAAGTCCTTTCACACTAAGAGTATGTTTTGTCTTTATGTAGCAGATAGCAGAACATCTTTAGAGCATGCAGGTTTGGGGTTCTGGGGTACCCTTAAATCCCCCTACAAACACTCTCTTATTGAGAAAGGACCTCCTTCCTCTTGCTTCTACCCAGTTCTCAAAGTACCCAGTAGGTCTGTGGAACTCCCTAACATCCCAAATATAACTTTCCTGTCCAATATGCTAAGTTCAGAAACAACAGAGACCATTTCGGGGCTTTGATTGTCACTAGTTATCATCAAAAGACATCTGAAAGTCTTTTCTGAACAGATTTTGTGTGTTTTTCACATGTAAAACAAAATAACTTTGAGTTACTGACCCATGGGAGCAAAGAACCTTAAAGAAGTAGTTTGAATCAAAAGTGAAAATTCTTTCTCTACCTACCTGCTCTCCTTTCTTTTACCTTTTTTTTTCCTGCCTACATCAGGCATCAGTGGAGGAATTGAGGAGATGACTCATCCATTGTCAAGGAAAGTATTTTTAAAATGGTAAGGTTTGGGGTGAGGGCTGGGATTTAAGTAAGAATAAATAGCTTGGATTATATTCTATGACTGGGTGTATGACAAATACAATAGAAAAATTTCAAACCATTAAGCTAAACTTGGCAATTAAGAGTTGAGGGATTAATGCCTATAAAGATTAAATGATTTTCTAATGTCTAAAATCTACCCGTGTCATGAGTAGGACACGAGTATGCGCATAAAATGAACTCTCAACTCTTTTTCTGTTTATTTAGTCAAGGGACACTGCTTTTTTAGTTAAAGAAATCAAGAGTGGGTAGTTTTGCATTAAAGTCATTCATGAGAATATAGACTTATTTTCAGAGGAGTGTTTCTAAATTCAAGCTATGGCCTAGGATAAACCGAATGTCTTTTGACAATCCCATTCCTTACATTTCATCCTTTACAAGTTCTGACATAACAAGGTTGGGGTGAGGCCCAGAGAAATGTACTTTTAAATTGCTACATTTGATTGTAAAGACAGTCAAATGTTAGAGTCTGGATGTCACAAAACCTTGGGTAGTCTGGAACTGGGAGAGAGTGGAAAATGGGAAAAGAAAAGGGAGATGAACTCATGGAATTCTTACCATTTCTTTCCAGAGCAAATTCGTTTTCTACTCTAGTTGATTTGTCATCTCAAATGTAATGGATGAAATCCACACCTTCACAGGAATTTTCCAGTTTAGGTGGAGATGAACATGGGGGCCAGTAAACAGTCTTCCACCTTCTCCAGGAAGCTGGAAGGATAATAAAAACAGGACAACGGGCTGGCTGACATATCTGTTCTGGGTGACTAGCACCTGTGACTTTGCACCTTGTCTTATTGTAGAAAACAGCACCATTTTATTTAAAAGGCTTTTCCTTCCCCATCTTTCTAACATAAGCTCAATCAAAATATTTTGTCTCCTTTTCTAATAAAAACGCTGCTTCTCCCATTTGGTAAGATTGACAGATTTTCCTCATCATTTGTTTGATTAAAGACTCCAAAAACTTTTAGGAGTCCTGCTGATGGTTTCTTCCCACGTTTGAATGAAATACAAAACAAAAGGCTTAAAGTGCCAAGGAGTAGGCAGGTGTGTTTATATTGATGCTATCTATAGTTGCTGTTTATTTCTCAGTTAAGGAATGGGTTGCTTCATGCAGTGAACCTATGGAAGCCTAAGATAGCATTACATCAAAATGTTCTTTTACTGTCTTTTCATCATCCCAATTTTGCTAAGATATTTGCATCATTGAAATCTAGGGATCAATGTAGATATCAGACTTTAAATGCTGGAGTCATTGGCCACTCAGTTAACTGATAGGTTTTATTTGAGTCACACTGTATTTTAAATATTTTCTGTAAAGCTAAATACACTTTGGGCCTTGAGTTGGTCATATTCTTTGAGTTTTGTGAACCTGAATGAATGTGGTGTGGTCATATTGGGGGCAAGCTGAACCCCTACCTATTCTCCAAGATCCTGCAGTTTCTGGTGGAAAGAAGGTCTCTTTTACACTTAGCACACTTTTCCCATAAAAGACATGATAATAAATATTTTCAGCTTTGTCAGTTTTGTCACCATTACTCAACTCTATCCTAGTAGTGGGAAAAATCATAGAAAAATGAGTCTAACTGTTTGAAAATGATCCACAAAATCAGGCAACTGGGCTGGAGTTGGCCTTTGGGTCATAGTTGTCTGACCTCTGAGCTAGGACATTAAGAATAACCTGAGTTTGAGTCTAGATTGTGTATGCATTAAGTAGCCTTGGAGGAGTTACTGGAAGTCTCTGAGTGTGAACCAGATGAGTAGCAAAATGGTAATAAAATCACCTGGGAAGAGGGCTGATTCAAGTCTTCATTGCTCTTTAACCCTTAGGGGGAGGTGTCACGTTCTACTTATAAACAGTCACCTTGTATCAGCTACTGGGAACTGGGGGGGGAGGGGCACAGATGAGTGGTCAGGTCAAGCTATATAACATAGGAGGCAGGTGGGCTCTAGAAAAGAAGAGAAAACTCTTGCTTCTGCAACCGATCTTGCACCATGAGATTACTGGGAAGGAGATGTGGAGGACAGACATGTAGAGACAAATGAAAGAGAAACGTGGGTGACAGACATGCTGTGAGGTTGACAATGGCAGCTGTTATCTTGATGTGGTTGTTCCTTTGTCCCAGCTTTCTAAGACTTATTTCAGAACCTCTTTCCTATGGTTTACTGCCAGAAAGTGCCTTAGATATCTGGCAAACTTTCAGACCTCAGTGGCCCCTCTTTGGGTTGACCCTGTTTGGCTGGGTACTTGCCTATGAGGGGATGAGTAATTTTGTGTGTTTCCCTCTCTAGTCACACTACTTATATTTATTTATTTATTTATTTATTTGTTTGTTTGTTTATTTATTTTTTTAAATTTAGACTAGGTCTCATATTTTTGCCTGTGGAACCGCAGGGTCTCGTTGCCCGGGGTACCACAGACTCAAGCAATCCCCAAACTCAGCTTCCCAGGTAGCTGGGATTACAGCTGGGCACCACCACGCCCAGCTATTTTTTTTGGAACTAGGTCTTACTATGGGCCCCAGGTGGGACTCGAACTGCGACCCCTAGCTCTGGCCACTTCATAGACTGAAGCTTACAGGTACGAGCCACCGTGCCCGGCCCTTACTTATATTTAAGTTCTTTCATACTATGAGCCTGCTTTGCCTTTGTGTGTATGAATGGTGGATCCCATTTTGGAATGTACAAATTTGGAGGTCCCTCGGTACCCCTTTGTGGTATGCTAAGACTTGTAGAACCTGAATAAGGCATTCACATCATTGAAATCTAGAGAACAAATTAGATAGCAGACTTCAAATGCTGGGGTCATTGGCCACTCAATTAACTGATGGATTTTATTGGAGTCACTGCATTTTAAATATTTGTGTAAAACTAAATACAAATGCTTTTAGATGTATTATATGCTTTCATTTCACCTGTTGTTAATACTCTGTTGTTTTATGGTTCAGTAGCTTTACTTAAAAAAAATTCTTTTTTGGTATCTAGTCACAAATGTGTGAGCCACTCATTAGATAGAGACTAAAGAGTCTCCCAATTGAAAAAGCACAGAACCCTGCCACTCTCAGAGGATGATATCAGACGTAATTGTATTTCCAAATAAAAGGTCACTGAAACAGCAATTTGGAAATAACCACGTGAAACTTCTGAGTTTTGTAGTTGGCCAGAATGTTCTCCTGGTAATAGTTGGGTCAAGCACACCCAGTTCCTATCAGTAGGCAGTTTACTGGGTAACAGATGGTGTTGACTGACGATGAGATAACTCCAGTCCTCCAGGTACCTCACCAGCCTCCAGAGAACTGATGAGGCAGACATTCCAAGAAGCAAGAGAGGAAGGAGGTATCATGCTTTCACATACTCCCACTTCTGTCCTGTTTGCTATTCCCCCATTGGCCAAAAGAAGTCACAGAGTAAAGTTCAGAGTCACGATGGGGCATCCTACCAAAAGCAATGAAAGGAATGGAACATTTGGCTTCTTATTGCAACAAATCTATCACAAACATTAAAAATATTTGTGTGAGAGTGATGGTACATTATTATTGTCTTTGTCACCACTGAAAAATATTTTGGTCCAAAAATAAGGAATGGAGACACACTCAATCAACAGTGAGTGTATGTATGTGTGTTTGAATATATGTTTGTGAAAGGGATGACATTTTTCATTTTTTTCTCCTTTTTGTCTCGAACCAAGAGCAAAGATAGTTTTGGAGTCCTTTGAAAACTCTTCTATCAGTTTTCTTGGGAAACGTGAAGGGATGATTTTAAGGACACTGTCAACTGGGAGATCTTTTTTCCAAATAAATATTCCTCTCATGTTTGACATCTCAAATATGACATCAAGTTCTGCCTGCATTCATGGAATTCATCTTTTGAAAGCTGGTCATTCTTTTCTGACATAAGCAAAGAAAAAGTATTTATTTTTAAGGTGAAAGTGAAGAACTAAAAAAAATTAAATAAAAATCCACCGCCACCAAAAACAAACGACAACAAGAATTGATTGGTGCTTTTTGCAAAGTGAAAACTGAGTTTTCCACAGATCCATGTTCAAGTGAAGATGGTCAAAGATATGAACCAATACTGATGTTGTATTTTACAACACTTGTATGCAAGTCCTTTAGTCCTATGTGACAAAAGCTTTTAAAAACCCCATAACACCTTAGAAATAACCCTGAAGCTTGAGGTTACATATCACTTATACTTATTTTTCAGAAGATATCTTGGAGTATAATGACAAAAAAGCACACTTTTTAAGAAAGCATGGCTATGGTGGTTGTTTTTAAAAAATCAATTAACTTTTTTTTTTAGCTTTTTTGTATTTAAATTTTTATTGATTTATTTTAAATTTATTTTTAAATTTATTTACTTATTTTGCACAGGTGTGTGTGTATTCGTATAGCCATGAAACATCTTACTCTTGTGCCCTCCCTCACATTTACTTTCCTTCCCCTCTTTTTATGATTCAGTTCTGTTTTCACTTTTAAATTTTTCTTGTTCATTTGTTTATTTTCCTTATATCCCTCATATAAGTGAGAGCATCCTGTATTTCTTTTTCTTTCTGGCTTATTTCCAATAACATGATTCATACTAGCCCCATCCATGTTGCTGCAAATAACGTAAGTTTATCTTCTTTGATTGATTAATAATATTCCATTGTGTAAATATACCACATCCTTTTCAACCATTCATTAGTTTTGGGCATTTGGGTTGTTTTCATATCCTGGCAATCGTAAATAGTGCTGCTATAAACATACAAGTAAAAGTGTACTTTTGAACTATTGTTTTTGTATCTTTTGGGTAGATTTCCAGTAGTGGGATTGCTGTGTCAAATGATAGCTCCATTTTCAGTAGTTTGAGAGTCTTCCACATAGCCTTCCATGGTGGCTGGACCAGTTTGCACTCCCACCTGCAGTGTTTCTTTCTCTCCAAATCCACATCAACACCTGTTATTGCCTGTTTTTTTTTTTGTTGTTGTTGTTGTTGTTTTGTTTTTTGTTATGGGCCATTCCTACAGATGTAAGATGGTATCTCATTATGGTTTTGATTTGCATTTCCCTGATTATTGTGGTTGAGCATTTTTTTCATATGCTTATTGGCCATTTGTATTTCCTCTTGAGAGAAGTGTCTTTTTAGCGCTTCTCCCCATTTCTTTAGTGGGTTTTTTGTCTTGTTTTTGTTAAATTTTGTGTGTTCTTTGTGAATGTTTGTTATCAGACACTTGTCACTATGTAGAGGGCAAAATTTTTCTCCCATTCGTTGGATTTCTTTTTGTTTCCTTTATTGTCTCTTTTTCTGTACAGAATCTTTTTACTTTCATGTAGTCCAAGCTGTTTTCCTTCAGCTCTTTTGGCATCTGTAGATGTGTCGAGAAAGGGGTTTCTGAAGTGAAAGTCCTGGAATATTTTGCCCAAATTTTCCTCTATATATTTTATGATTCCAGGTTTTAATCCAGGTTTTTTATCCATTTTGAGTTGGTTTTTCTACATGGTGTGAGGGATTTGTTCTGGTTCATTTTTATATTTTTTGCATGTAGTGAGTGGTCCAGTTTTCCCAGCACCATTTCTTGAAGAGAAGTGGTTCAGTTTTCCCAGCACCATTTATTGAAAAAGGGAAAATTTTGTCCCTTTGTCAGAAATTAGTTGACCATATATATGTGGATTTATTTCTGGGCACTCAATTGTGTTCCTTTGGTCTGATTGTCAGTTTTTGCTCCAGTACCATGCTGTTTTAATTGTTATGGCTTTGTAGTATAATTTCAAATCTGGGATTGTTATACCTCCATTCTCTCTTCTTTTTGTCAGGAGGGTTTTGGATATTTGTGGTCGTTTGTTGTTTCATATGAATTTAAATAATTTTTGTTCTGTCTCTTTAAAGAATATCATTGGAATATTTATTGGAATTGTATTGAAACTAGATTGCTTTTGGTAAGATGGCCATTTTGATAATGTTAATTCTTCCAATCCATGAGCAGATGATATCTTTCCTTTTTTTAATATCGTCTTCTGTTTCTTTTATAAAAGCTTATAGTTGTCTTTGTATCAATCTTTCACTTGTTTTTTTAGATTTATTCCCATGTATTTAATTTTCTTTGTTGTGATGCTAAATGGAAAATTTATTATTATTATTTGATTATTAGTATTGTTATTGTTTTTGTTGTTATTATCATTTCTCTTTCTTCTGTGTGATTTTTTGCATATAAGAAGTCCACTGATTTTTGTGTGTTGATTTTGTATCTGGCTACTGTACTGGTCTATTATTTCAATTAGTTTTTCATGAATTTTTGGGGGTCCTCTATATTGAGTTTCATATAATCTGCATATAATGATAGCTTTATTTCTTTATTCCCTATTTGTATTTCTTTTACATCATTCTCTTGCATTATTGACAGAGCTAGAACCTCCAGTACTATGTTGAAAAGTAGTGGTGAGAGTGGAAATCCTGCCTGATTGCAAGCTTAATTGGAATGCTTTCAGTTTTTCCCAGTTAAGGATGATACTTGCTGTGGGTTAGTCATACATTGCTTTTATGATGTTGAGATATGTTCTTTTTATTCTGACTTTCTCAAGAGCTTTCATTATAATGGGTGCTGAATCTTATCAAATGCTTTGTCTGCATCTATTGATATGATCATATGGTTTTTGGTTTTCTCCTTGTTGATGTGATAGATTATGTTGATTGATTTTTGGATGTTGAACCATACCTGCATTATAGGACCCCATCCCTGAACTTGTGTATGATAAATAGGCTCTGCATGTACCACCACATCAAGAGAAATGTACTCTAAGGTAGAAGAGTAACCAGGCAGGAGATGGAGACAGCTGTGGTGGTCTTAACTGAATGAAATCAATGACTCTGAGCTGCACTCCCATGGTAAGCTGTTGATACTTGTACCCAAAGGACTGACTTTAAGGGGGGCAACAGGATTGAACCATGGATTTAAGTCAGGGACCCAGAAAAAGAAGTGATACCTCAGAGCAGGATTCTGAGAGAGAACTGGTAGAACTGGTACATGAAGAAAACCTAGAGAACAACCTCAGAAAGAATGTGACAAACCACAAGTAGAGCCTTGGAAAGACCTTGGACCAAAAACTCTTTGAGACCTAAGGCCCAACAGAGGGAACAGGGCTTCTGTTCCCAACCTCAGGAGAAGGAAAGGGGACCAGCAGGTACATCCAGCAAACAGCAACCACCAGGGAAAACAAGTCAATATCTTTGCAGAGACTGGGCCTAAGGACTCTTCTCTCACCTTGCCTGAAGGGCACACCAAAGGCCCTGGGCCTGGTGTCTCTAGCTGTCTGTTGGAGGGACGCTCCTGGTGACCACTTCTGAGCATTGTTATTGTCCTTGGTACTGCTGGGGAGAGCTGATCCACATCCAACTTGACCAAGGGACACCAGCTAGGTGAGATGGCTACTCCCCAGTGGCTACATTCATCTCCTCATGAACCTCATGATTGCTAAGATCTCTTCCAATTGTACGTGTGGGTGAAAAATCCCAAATCCAGGGACCTGGGTGGGCACTGTCCCTAGATTAAGCTCTATAGTCTTTCTCTGCTTACACTGGCATTGTGTGTAGTTTCAGGGTACCCCCATGCTAGCACCTGGTGTCAGTGTGTTTCAGTGCCTGTGAGCACTCTGCATTAGTATGTTTTCATTAAGAGAAATGTGCACATAGGAGAGTACAGATGAAATTCCTTAAACATATATTTTATTTATCTATGGTATCTATTATAAAACTGAATTCTATCCTCAGACCTCCCAAACCCATTCTCCCACCCCCTATCTTATTCCCCACCCCAACATTTCTATCCTTACCCTCTTCCCATCCTCAACCACAGTCCTGGTATTAAAGGTCAGTATGAAAAAAGAGTCCCTGTTAGGGGCCCACAACCCCCATGCCCCACCCCCACCTCCCGGGCCCTGCCTTATTTCAGTCAAGGCTGCTGATGACATGGGCCGAATGCTCTGTCACTGCAGGGAGAGAGTCCCAAGTTTGTCGACATGGCTCAAGAATTTCAAGGTCTTTGGCTGGGCAGAGTTGATGGTCAGTTGGAGAGGGTGAAGTGGTTAGAATTCAGCTGAAGGTCCCCTGTACCCTCTGGCTCAAGTCCATGGCATGGAGATGGAGATTTTGGGACAGTTTGCATTTGGAAGGCTGTGGTGAAGGGCAGGGAACAGGGCCGTTCTAAGTGCCAGGTCTGCTACCAGGGAAGACACCTTCAGGTCCTGGCTCTCCTCCTTGGCCTCCGCCTCCGCCTCCTGGAAGGGGTGGAGATGCTGCTGGTGGCTTGGTGGTGCTCATGACCTGAGTCAGGCAGCTTGGCTGCATTTGTTCTAACTCTCTGAGCTTTGAGCTGTTTGGTCAGGCTGCATATTTCCATCACCGCCATAGAGTTGGCTCTCAGCAGGTTTTCATATGTCTCAATCAGCTCAGGTAGACGGAAGGATTCCCTCTCGCTTGGCCTGCTCCAAGGTCACGTTGAGCATCCTGTACTCCTGTGCCACGTAAACCCTGTCAATGAGGCGACACTTCTCTTCCATGAGGGCAGCCAGGGTCTGGGCCAACTGCTTCTCACAGTGGCCATTAAGGCGGTTCTTCATGTAGTAGACAAGTCTCAGGAGCAACCAGAGGCCCAGCAGGAGACCGAGGACCTGTGGGCTCACTATCTTCTCCCATTGGAGGCTCTCCCACAGGAGGCTGAACCATGGACTCACTCTATCGAGCAGCCGTCTCATCATCTCCTCGTTAGCCTTGTCCACAATCAGGTCATAGACGAGACCTATAATGATCAGAAGCCACTTCATGGCTCTGACTTGATGCAGGTCTCTGTCCAATAACCAGGGAAGGCACCAGACACAACACATCCCGACATTCTACCTAGAACCGTACCAGCCAATGGCATCCTAGATTGGTCAGTTACTGGTCAGTTGGGGATGCGGGGGGGGGGGGGAACAGGGGGGGGGGGGATGGGTGGATTGTGGGGGTGGTAAACAGGATGTGATTCCTTCCATTAAGGTCTCACTTTACCCTTATAGTCATACCTTCCCTCTTCCTTGGGGTGCTTTTATCAATATCAAATCAAACATAACGGTATATGGTAAGAACTGTGCGATTTGACAAGTCCTTCACACTTCTGAGCCCTGCAGAATCTGAGTGACCGTTCTGAAATTGTAGAGGATAAAAGAAATGGTACTAACCAACACTGTCAAGGATAAAATTTAAATATGAAGTGAGCTTTGCTTTATTGCTGTAAGAAAAGGCACATGGAGTTAAGCGTACTACTGTTTGACAGCAAAGATTGTCATCAATATAATCATGCAAAAGTCATGGCTAATTTATGAAATGCTTCTCATCATACCACATCCATAAAGTAGAACATTACTGTACTCAGTCACTATATATACATGAATATGAACATACATAAGTTGACAATTTGGTAAATAAACAAATTACAGAGCAGTCCAAAAAGCATGCTAGTTCTGTTTCATGAACAGATCTAGCATAGTACAGTGGAGTTATCTGGCTGGTCCATTCATGGACTTTATTATCTCCTTTTATTTGTATTTCATTTTCATGTTTTCTGTTGTTATTTTAATTTTTGATTGGTGAGTCATCTCCTGAGGACTTATGTCATCTCTTGGACTTCTTTTTGACTCCAGCCTGGCTCAGCCTGGCATCTCCTTGATGTTTACCTGCACGTTATAGAGGCTCATACAACGTGTACAGGTTGGAGGCACAATGACTAGAGAAACAGGGCTTCTCTTATGATGCCACATAGACTTCAGGCTGCTTGGGCACTGGGAGAAACCCTCCCTTATTTCTAGGGATGTGTGCTTTTTTTCCCCATCTAAGGTATTAGAGCATTTGCCTGAATGAGGAGTAGGTGGACATCTGGACCGGAGATCTGAGGGTGGATGGAAAGCAGAGAGGACCTTTGCCTATTCTGGTTCAGGGTAATGTGCTGTGAAGGGAGTAGAGTTATTCTCACTGTAATTCTTTCTTTTGGTCCCACGTACGAGGCCTTTCCTCTCTGGGTCTTCTCCCAAGCCAGTTTCAACACCAAGTTCCAGTTTCAGTTCTTTTCAATTACAAGGTTAAGTTCAAGTGTCAAGTTTTGGTCCTCATGTGCAGACCCTGGCTTCACTCCACCTCAGGCTACCCACTCCATCCGAGAGTCTGGTCCACTTAACAGTTGGGAGCATATTCTCTAAAGTCCTTGATGTGATCAAGGTTATGACCAGTGCAACTGTTGCCAGCTATGCCAGGTCACCTGGTCATAAGGTCAGATGGATTTCCTCACAAAATATTCTCCTCACAACAACAGGGCCAAAAAAGCAGCCGGAAAGCTATCCTGCCATAGCCTGTGCAGAACCTCAACCAAGTCCTCCTGCCTCTAGCCAAGGAGTGCGGACGCCACCATCCGCGCCTGTGGCAAGGTCCCCAGTGAGCTCCATGGTGGCTGATGCTGACTCCCATGTTGGTTTGGGCTGAGAGAAAACACACAGGCCCAACTGCTCTGAGAGGCCAAAGACAGCATTTTTGAAATCCAGGACAGCATGTTTGCCAGCAAGTTCTTTGCCTCTGCACCACACTGATGGGCCAGCAACAAATGAGACATTTTGTCTTCTGAACAGCCCTAGTCCTGTCACAGCACATTACCAATGAGCCAGATTAGGCAAAGACCCTCTCCACTTCCACCACTTCATATTTACTTATTTTTTGTTGCTGTTTTTCTAAATTTAAGTTGGGATATTCAATTGTTCCTTTCCAATGTTCTACAATGTTTGTTATGAGCCTGTATTGCTATAAACTTTCCTCTTAATACAACTTTTGATGAGTCCAATACATAATGGAAAGTTGTATCATCCTTAATCCTTATCATTTATTCCTTGTAAGTTTTAATTTCTTTTGATTTCCTCTTTTACCCAGTGGTCTTCCAGTAACCTGTTGTTCATTCTCCTTATTTCCCCCTTGTTTATACACTCTCCTTATTTTCTTTTCATTGTTGATTTCTAGTTTGATGTAGTTGTGATCAGGGAAGAAAGTTGGTATTATTTTAATCTTTGTGTATTCCTATTTGCCTAATGATATATAGGTAATCTGTTTTGGAGAAAGATCCATGTGTGTTTGAGAAGAAAGTGTATTCTTTCCCTGGGGGTATAGTGTCTTATAAATATCTACTAGTTCCATTTGGTCTAGATCTTCATTTAAAGGTTTTGTGCTTTTGGGTAGTTTCCAACTTGTTACTCTGTCCTTTGGTGAAAGTGGGATGTTGCAGTCTCCAACCACATATGTGTTTTCTCCGGGGTTCTCTTTTAGTTCTGCAAGTAGTTGAATTATGAATTTTGGTCCTACCTCATTTGTGAGTATGTGTTAATATCATAATGCATATCTGGTGGATTAATCCCCTGATCATTAAATAGTGACCTTCTTTGTCCTTTGTGACTTTTTAAAATTTGAAATCTTCTTTATCTGTTATAAGGATGGCTACACCTGCTTTCTTTTGGGACCATTTGAATGAAGGTTTGTTTTCCAGCCCTTTCACTCTGTGCTTATCTTTAGAGGTCAAGTGTGTGTCCTGGAAGCAGCAGAATGTTGGGTTTTGTTTTTTGTTCCAGTCTGTTTACTCTGTGTCTTTTGATTGAGGAATTTAGCCCATTAAACTTTAAGGTGATTATTGATATTTGAAATTCTGAAGTTAGACTTTGTGATCATTTTGAAGTCCATTTGGTTTCTTGTTTTGTTCTTCCAATGTGTTCTTCTATTGGTTTTAATCTTGGGGTTTCTTGTAAGATTTCTTGGAGTGGTGGTTGAGTGTTAGCAAATTTCTGGAAACATTGCTTGCCTGGGAAGGTTATAATTGTTCCTTCTTAAGTGAATGAAATCTTCACAGGTTAGAGTATTTTCTGCTGTCATTTTTTTTATCTAGGGGATTTTTTACAATGTGTCTCCACTCTCTCCTTGCCTGGAGTTTCTCTTAAGAGAAATCTGAAATATGCATAATAGGTTTTCCTTTGTATTTATCTGTTTCCTTTCTCAGGTCAGTTTCATTATTCTTTCTTTGTCTTGTACCCTTGCAAGTTTTACAATTATGTGTCTTTATGTCATTCTTCTTTCATTCATGTGTTTGGTGTCTGTCTGGTTTCCCTTATGTCTATGTTCATTTCCTTCTTCAGTTTTGGGAAGTTCTCCATTATTTCTTTGAATAGCCTTTTAGTTCCCATGTCTCTCTCTTCTTCTTCTGGAATATAATTACTCTTACATTTACTTTCTTTAGGGAATTTGATATGTCTCTGAGGTTTTCTTCTGTCTTCTTCCTTTGTATTTCTCTCTCTTTTTCTTTCTTAGTTGTGTCTATTTCAGTGCCTTCAAAGATACTGATTCTTCTATCTCATCTAATCAGTTTTCATAGTTATCCCCTGAATTTTTAAACTCTTCTGTTACTCCTCTTACATCCTGGGTCTCTTTCAGTTTCTTTTTAGGCATCCAACCTCATTCTTCATCAATTATGTTATTCTTACTAATGTTTTCGTTTCTGCATTTTTCTACTTCTCCCTTTAGCTCCTTAAATGCTTTCATCCTGGTGAGCTTAAACTCTTTTTCTGAAAGATATGACATTTTTTCAATCTCATCCTTGTTGATTTCTGGAGGCTCTCATTCCTTTGGTGGTGTATTGTTTCCTGCAGGACTTGCTTGGTTATTTGCAGTTTTTCTCCTTATCCTTCCTGTGTTTTGCTTTTGGCCTTGATCTATGTATTTGGCAACGATGGTTCTTGTGTTCATTGGCATGATTCTGAGTCTGTTATCAGGTTTCAATTAATTCTACTTTTGTGTGTATCTTCTATAGTGTTTAAAGTCTTGACTTCTGTGGCTGCTTTGAAGGACCTGGTTCCTTTGCTATCAGAGAATGTGGTGGGCAAATGTGGATTTCTGTTATAGAATCTGCTTTATTCTCTCAAAGTTTTTTTCTCCTGTAAGCTGTTCTTATCTAACTTGTTCTTCTTTGTTCCTTTGAAATTGTTCACCTGGGAGTGTTTTTGGGTGCTGGTATTTGTTTGTTTGTTTTGTTTTTATGCTTTTAATTTCTTTTTTAAAAATTTATTTATATATTGATTTCACATTTTTGTAATCCTAGGGATTCATTCCCCCCCTTCCTACCATTCCACCCCTTTCCCCCCAACCCAAATTGTGTACTTCAGTTTGGTGGTTAGCTTGTTTTGACTTTTCCTCATGACTTTTTTTTCCCCCTATATTCCATATATTAGTGAAACCATTCAGTTTCTGTCTTTTTCTTTTTGACTTGTTTCTGCTAATATGATTTTTTCTAAATACATCCATATTATCATAAAATCATCAACATTGTCATTTTTAATTGATGAGTAATATTCCATTGTGTATATATAATACATTTTTTCATCTAGTCATCTGTTTGGGGGCATTTGGGTTGCTTCCAAATCCTTGCAATTATAAATTGTGCTGCAGTAAACATCTGAGCACAGGTGTCCCTTTGTACCCACATTGAGGTCTCTTTTGGGTAGATTCCCAAGAGAGTAACTCCTGGGTCAAATGGTAGTTCCATTTTCATTAGTTTGAAGGTTCTCCGCACAGCTTTTCAAAGTGGTTGGACCAGTTTACATTCCCACCAGCAATGTAAGAGTGTTTCTTTCTCTCCACATCCTCGCCAGAGTGTTTCTTTCTCTCCACATCCTCGCCAGCACTTGTTTTGCCCATCCTTTGGATGTGGGCCATTCTTACTGGTGTAAGGTATTTGGGTGCTGGTGTTACTGGAGTTATCAATCGTCCCTCTTTAGTGTAATTGCTGTAGAAAGACTAGTATTAACTGTTCTGCTGAGAGAGCACTTAGCTTCTTTTATTAATATATTTCTTATTTTATTTTTTCTTTTCCCTAGCGCCACAAATGAATCTCGGGCACTCTGGAATTGTGTGCTTCCTGGTAACATAGTGTGCTGTCTTTCTGTTGCTCTTTGGGAGAATTTCCTTCACCTCTGACACCCACTGGTTGTGTGGAAAGCCACTTTTCAGGGCTGAAAGAATTTCCCAGATATCTAGAAGTGAGGGATTGAAGCTGGAGCTGGTGCCAGTGCCAGTACCTCCCACTGCAGTGGCCTTCCCACCTCCATGGCCAACTACCTCTATAATTAAGTTATTTTTAACTGAGATAATATTGGGGTACCTACATCACATATTACTTCCATGGTTCAATCACCATCAACTCACTAAGATTCCTCCAACATAGACCATTGTGCTTCCTTCTCTCTTTACTCTTCTCCCATTGGTGCTTTAGTTCTCTGGTCAGCTATCAAGAGCTTGTTTTTCAGTTTGTTTTTTCCTGACTATTAATTAGTTATTTTCTATTCTACATCTCAGTGACACCTCAGTGTTAGTCTGTCTCCTTCTTACTTATTTTACTTAACATCAGCCCTTCCAGCTCCATGCACATTGCTACAAATGTATGTGTTTATATATTGTTGAACACAGAGTAGTGTTCCATTGTGTATACATGCCAAATCATTTTTATAACTCATTATTCCAGGGGCACATAAGTTGTTTCCATAGTCTAGGTATTGGAAACAAAGTTGCAGTAAACATGGAATTCTAACTTGCTCATTCTAAATGAGGTACATCTGGTACATAAAGAAAAAATACTGTTTTTATTTAAGACCTTAAATAGAAAATAGCAGTAGTAGAATTCAAGTACAAGAAGAGAAAAGTTAAAGGACAATAGTTTCTGAATGTAACACCCAAAGTACCCATCTCCTCATGAGAAAATGCCCTGCCAGCAGTGTTGACCCAAGTGAAACAGTCGGAGGGTCTGAAAAATTGCCACAAGTCTAAGGCAGCATTTGTCAGGGAAACAAAAAGGTAGAAGAGACCAGACAAGTTTGGGATGAAAAGAGCAAAATCACAATCAAAGTCCAACATGAGGCGTCCCCTGAATGTCTCACCTGGGTCTCTTCTAAGTGCGTCTATATATATGTTTGCTAATCCTGAACTCTGAGAGAGCTAATGAACTCAAAAAAATGCTGTTCTACCTCCATGCCATTACAAATGTCCAACCATGAACTGGGTAAATAATATCTAGTCACAAAAAAATTGTGAATCTTCTGGGTTGGTTGGGGACCTATCACTACAAAAGATGGTCTTAATACCCAGCATTCAATTCCTACTAAGGTTTTGTTTTCTAGAATGTACTTGATTGGAAGAACCAGCTTCCAGAAGCTTATTGAAAATACACTCTCCTACACTAACTCCACTTCTTGAACCACAACTTGCATTTGCATAAGACCCTTCCTGAGACTTGTGCAAATTAACACGGGAAAACAAGATGATCAAAGTGGGTACATTACAGTCTTAAATGCACTGTAAAATTCCTTGGGAGACTTAACAAAGTAGAAAAAGCCTAGTCCCATCCTCAGTCAATTGACATCTAATCTTTGGGAGTAACTCCAGGTATCTGTATATTCTTAAACTCATAAGATGACACATTTTAACACTATTTGCCACAAAGTGAGACCCAGAGAAAGGTCAGGAGAATCTCATGACAAAAGTCTGAATGAAAGTCTGATGAGTATCGTTCATTTGATAGACCTGGATTTGGAGGTGAGGGTAACCAAAAGAATTATGAGAAAGATGAGTCAAGAACCTCAACATTATGGAAATGACCTGATTCTTTTGTGAAAAACTAGATTTTACACTGAGGGTTAAGCTCTTCTATGTGCTTCTATCATATAAATACCCCTATGTTCCCAGAAAGAAGAAAGGCAACAAATATTTGGTTTATTTCAAGGAAAATAAAGGCTCAACCCGATAGCTATTAGGGAAAGTGTGCATTGAATGGGAATATCATCAAATTACAGATAAATTACAGGGTACCAACTTAGTTTTATTTTCAAATAAACAATGGAAGACCTTTTAGTCAATTGTTATAGGACAGGGAGAGAAGTACCCCAACCCCGAACTTGTGTTTTATAAATAGATTCTGTGATCTGTCACCACATCAGGAGAAAGGGATTCTAAGGTGGAAGAGTAACCAGGCAGGAGCTGGAGACAGCTGTGGTGGTCTTAATTTAAATGAAATCGAAGACCTAATGTGCACTCCCATGTGCTAAGCTGATGATACTTGTACTCAGAGGACTGATTTTGGGTGGGCACTAGTATTTAACCATTGATTTATTTCATGTACCCAGAGAAGGAATGTCACCTGAGAGGCAGGATTCTGAGAGAGAACTGGAACTGGTAGATGAGGGAAACCTAGAGAGCAGCCTCAGAGAGAATGTGACAAGCCAGACCAAAAACTGTTTGAGGTCTAAGGCTCAACAGAGAGAACAGGACCCCTGTTCCCAGCATCAGGAGAAGCAAAGGGGAGCATCTCGTGCATCCAGCAATCAGCCAACCACTAGGGACAACAAGCCAATACCTTTGCAGAGACTGGGCCTATGTACTCTTCTCTCACATTCCCTGATGGGTGCACCAAAAACCCTTGCCTGGTGTCTCTAGCTGTCTGTTGAAGGTGCACTTTTGGCCACCATTACCCTCCAAGCATCGTTGTTGTCCTTGACACTACTGGGGAGATCTGATACGCACCTCACCTGACCGGGGGATACCAGCTGGATGAGATGGCTGTCCCTGGTTCCTACATTCATTGCCTAGTGAACCTCATGGTTGTTAAGGTCTCCTCCAACTGAACATGTGGATGGAAGAACCCAAAGCCAGGGGCCTGGTTGGGTACTGTCCCTGGATTAGGATCTAGAGCCCCTCTGTGTTTGTAGTGGCATTGTGTGCAGTTTCGGGGTACCCACATGCTAGCACCGGGTGTCAGTGTGTTTCGGTGCCTGTGAGCACTTCCTTCATTATTGTGTAAGAGAAGTGTAGACATAGCAGAGTACAGATGAAATTCCTTAGACATATATTTTATTTACCACTGGTATCAATTTTAAAAGCCCAACTATTCCTCAGACCCACCATAACTCTCTCCAACCCCCTATCTTATTCCCCACACATACTTTTCCTCCCCACCCTCTTCCCATCCTCAACCTGAAACTTGGCTTTAAAGGCCAGAATGAAAAACAGAGTCTTTATTTGGGAACAAAACCCAGCCCCGATTGCCCCAACTCCCACCTCCCGGGTCCTGCCTTGTTTTAGTCAAGGCTGCTGATGAGATGGTCCCAATGCTCTGTCATTGCAGGGAGAGAGTCACAAGTTTGTTGACATGGCCCAGGAATTCCCAAGGTCTTTGGCTGGGCAGGGTTGATGGTAGTTGGAGAGGGAGAAGTGGTAGAATTCCAGCTGAAGGTCCCCTCCACCCTCTGGCTCAAGTCCATCGCATGGAGATGGAGATTTCGGAATAGTCTGCATTTGGAATGCCTTGATGTTGGGCAGGAACAGCGCTGCTCTAATGCCAGGTCTATTCCCAGGCAAGGCACCTTCAGGTCCTGGCTCTCCGCCTCTGCCTCCCGGAAGGGTTGAAGACCTGCTGGTGGCTCGGTGGTGCTCATGTCCAGAGGCAGGCCATCATCAGGCAGCTTGGTTGCTTGTGGTCTGACTCTCTGAGCTTTGAGCTGTCTGGTCAGGCTACAGATTTCCATCACCACCATGGAGATGGCTGTCAGCAGGTCTTCGTATGTCTCAGGCAGCTCAGCTAGACGGAAGGACTCCCTCTCTCACTTGGCCTGCTCCAAGGTCACGTTGAGCACCCTGTACTCCTCCTGTGCCGTGTAAACCCTGTCAGTGAGGAAACACTTCTCCTCCACGAGGGCAGTCAGGGTCTGGCACAGCTTCCTCTCACAGCGGCCATAAAGGCAGCTCTTTATGTAGCAGACAAGTCTCAGGAGCAACATGAGGCCCAGCAGGAAACCAAGGACCAGTGGGCTCACTGCCTTTTCCCACTGGAAGCTCTCCCACTGGAGGGTGAGCCATAGGCTCAGGGCATCCAGCTGCAGCCCCATCATCTCCTCTTCAACCTTGTGCACAATCAGGTCAAAGACTAGACACACAGTGATCAGCAGCCACTCCATGGCTCTCTTGATGCAGGGCTCTGACTGGTAACCAGGGAGGCACCAGACACAATGCACTCTGTCATTCTACCTGTACCCAACCAGCCAGTGGCATCCCGAATCGGTCAGTTACTAGTCATTTGAGGTGTGGGGTGTAGGAGTAAAAAACAAGATGTGATTCCTTCCATTAAGGTTTCACTTTACCCTTATAGTCATACCTTCCCTCTTCTTTACGGTGCTTTTATCAATATCAAATCAAACATAACAGAATGTGGTAAAAACTATTGGACTTGAAAAATCCTTCACACTTCTCAGCCCTGAGGAATCTGAGTGACTGTTCTGAAACTGGAGAGGATAAAAGAAATGATACTAAACAATGCTGTCAAGGATAAAATTAGTAAATATTGAGTGAGCTTTGCTTTACCGCATGAGAAAAAGCACATGGAGTTAAGCATACTCCTGTTTGACTGCAAAGATTGTCATCAATATAATCACTCAAAAGTCATGCCTAACAGATGAGATGCTTCTCATCAGGCCACATCCATAAAGCAGAACATTACTGTACATAATCACTGGATATACGTGAACATGAACATACATATGTTGACAATTTGGTAAATAAACATAAATTACAGAGCAGTCCAAACAGCATGTTGTTCTATTTGATAGGCAGATCTAGCAGAGTATAGTAGAGTTTTCTGGCTGGTTGGATCATGGACTTTCTTATCTCTTTTTATTTGTATTTCATTTTCATGTTTTCTATTTTTACTTTAATGTTTGATTGGTGAGTCAACTCCTATGGCCTTCTGTCAGCTCTTGGGCTTCTTATCGACTCTGGCCTGGCTCAGCCTGGATTCTCCTTGGTGTCTACCTGTATGTTATATAGCCACGTGCATAGGTCTGAAGCACAGTGACAAGAGAAATAGGGTTTCACTTATGATGCCACAATGACTTTCAGGCTGCCTGGGCATTGGGAGCAACCCTCCCTTATTTCTAGAGGCACATGACTTTTTTTCCCTTCTAAGGTATTAGAGAGATTGCCTACGAGGGGTAGGTGGACATGTGGATCAGAAATCTGAGAGTGGAAGGAAAGTTGGGAGGGCCTTTGCCCAGTCTGGTTCAGGGTAATGTGCTATGAAGGGAGTAGGGTTCTTCTCTCTGTGGTCCTTTTTCTTGGACCCATGTACCAGGCCTTTCCTCTCTGTGTCTTTTCCCATGCCAGTTTCAAGTCCAAGTTGCAGTTCCAGTTCTCTTCAATTTCAAGTCTAAGTTCAAATGTTAAGTTCTGGTTCTCATGTGCAGACCCTGGCTTAACTCTACCTCAGGGTACCCACCTGAGAGTTTGGTCCACCTAACAGTTGGAAGCATATACTCCAGAGCCCTTGGTGGGATCAAGGTTATGACCAGTGCAACAATTGCCAGCTATGCCTGGTCACAATGTCAGGTAGATTTCCTCACAAAATATTCTCCTCACAACAACAGGGCCAAAAATGAACCCAGAAAGCTATCTTGGCATAGCCTGTGCAGAACCCTCAGCAAGTCCCCCTACCTTTCGCCAAAGAGGGTGGGACGCCACCTTCCATGCCGTTGGCACAGGTGCCCAGCGGAGCTCCATGCACTGTTGCCAGGTCCCATGTTGGTTTGGACTGAGAGAAAACACACATGCACATGCTTGAACCCCTATATTCGGACTCAGCTGCTCTGAGAAACCCCTTGAAATTGAGGCTAGCATGCTTGCTGGCAGGTTCTTTGCTTCTGTACCACACTGATCATGCGGGAACAGTGAGACATTCTCTCTTCTGAACAGCTCTATTCTTGTCACAGCACACTACCAATGAGCTAGACTGGGCAAAGGCCTTCTCTTTCCCTCAGTCCTCAAACTCCAGTCAAGATGTCAACCTACCCCATATTCAGGCAAACTCTCTAATACCTTAGATGGGAAAAAAAAAAGGCACACGCTTCTAGAAATAAGGAAGGGTTGCTCCCAGTGCCCAGGCAGCCTGAAGTTCCATGTGGCATCTTAAGAGAAGCCCTGTTTATCTAGTCACCGTGTTTCAGACCTAGACACTTTGCTATGCACCTCCATAACATGCAGGTGGACATCAAGGAGATGCCAGGCTGAGCCAGATGGGAATCCATAAGGAGCCCAAGAGTTGACAGAAGGCCTTAGGAGATGACTCATCAATCAAAAATTAAAATAAAAATAGAAAACATGAAGATGAAATACAAATATAAGAAATAAGAATGTCCATGATCTGAGCAGCCAGAAAACTCTACTGTATTATGCTAGAACTGTCTATGAAATAGAACTAACATGCTGTTTGGTCTGCTCTGTAATTGTTTATTAACCAAATTGTCAACATATGTACATTCAGATTCACCTATACACAGTGACTGAGCACAGTAATGTTCTACTTTATGGATGTGGTATGATGAGAAGCATCTCAATTATTAGGCATGATTTTGTGTGCAGTCACACTGGTGTACACTTAACTGCATGTGCTTTTTCTTACTATGGCAAAGCAAAGCCATATTTACTAATTTTGTCCATGACAACACTGGTTAGTGTCATTTCTTTCATCCTCTCCAATTTCAGAATGATCACTCAGATTCAGCAAGGCTAAAATTGTGAAGGATATTACAAGTCACACAGTTCTTACCACATTCATTATGTTTGATTTGATATTGATAAAAGCTCCTTAAGAAAGGGGGAAGGTATGACTTTATGGGTAAAATGAGACCTTAATGGAAGGAATCACATCTTATTTCCAACTCTCCCACCCCCATCCCTCTCTGCATAACTAATCGACCAGTAACTGATCAGGGATCTAATTGTCTGGTAGGGTTCTTGGTGGTTTGTAAGGGTGTGCTGTAGCTGGTGCCTCCCTGGTTACCAAGCTGAAGCCTGCATGAAGTCAGACCAATGGAGTGGCTTCTGATCACTGTGTGTCTAGTCTTTGACCTGATTGTGCACAAGGTTGAAGAGGGGATGATGAGGCTACTGCTGGATGCCCTGAGCTCATCCTCCAGTGGGAGAGCCTCCAGTGGGAAAAGACAGTGAGCCCACCGGTCCTGTTTCCTGCTGGGCCTCATGTTGCTCCTGAGCCTTGTCTACTGCATAAACACCACCTTTATGGCCACTGTGAGAAGAAGCTGGCTCAGACCCTGGCTGCCCTCATGGAGGAGAAGTGTCACTTCATTGACAGAGTTTATAAGGCACAGGAGGAGTACATGGCACTCAACGTGACCTTGGAGCAGGCCAAGCGAGAGAGGGAGTCCTTCTGTCTAGCCGAGCTGGCCGAGACATACAGAAACCTCCCGATAGCCACCACCATGGCGGTGATGAAAATCTGCAGCCTGACCAGATAGCTCAAGGTGCAGCGAGTCAGACCAGATGCAACCAAGCTGCCTGCCTCAAGACATGAGCAGCACAAAGCCACCAACAGCTCCTCCACCCCTTCCTGGAGGTGGAGTCAGAAAGCCAGGACCTGAAGGTACCTTCCCTGGGAGCAGACCTGGCACTTAGAGTGGCACTGTTTCCTGCCCTCCACTGTGGCCTTCCAAATTCAGACTCATGAAATCTCCATCTGAATCCAGTGACTTCATTCAGGGGGTACAGGGGATCTTCAGCTGGAATTCTACCACTTGGCCTCTCCAACTTACCATCAGGTCTGCCCAGACAAAGACCTAGGGAATCATGGGACATGTCAACGTACCTGAGACTCTCTCCCTGCAGGAACAGAGCATTGGGCCCATCTCATCAGCAGCCTTGACTAAAACAGGGAGGGGAGTGGAAATAAAGTTTGGGGGCCAGGTATTGTGAGCCCATAAGTGAGACTTTCCTTTTTAATACTGGCCTTTAATGCCATAACTGAGGTTGAGAATGGGAAAAAGATGGGGATGGAAAAGAAAGGGTGGGGAATAAGATAGTGGGTGGAAGACAGGGTGTGGGGTATCTGAGAATAGAGTTCGGTTTTAAAATTGATACCATAGAAAAATTAAATATACATTTAAGGAATTTCATCTGTACTCTCCTATGACCACATTTCTCTTAATGGAAACACGATAGTGAAGAAGAGAGCTTACAGGCACCAAAACATACTGACACTGGGTGCTAGAATGGGGGTACCTCGAAACTGCACACAACACCAGTAAAGCATAGAAAGTCTACGGAGCTTAATTCAGGGACAGTGCCCACACAGGTCCCTGGCTCTATTTTCCTCCACCCACATGCGCAGTTGGAGGAGACATTAGCAATTATTAGGTTCATAAGGAAATTAATGTAGCCACTGAGGGCAGCCATCTCACCCAATTGGTGTTCCCCAGTCAGGTAGGGTGTGGATCTTCTCTCCCTATAGTGATGAGCACAACAGCAATGCTCAGAAGTGGTTGTCAGGAGCATACTTCCAACAGGCAGCTAGAGACACCAGGCCCAAGGCCTTCCTTCAAGCAAGGTGAGAGAAGAGTCCTTAGGCCCAGTTTCTGCAAAGGTATTGACCTCTCTTCCCTGGTTGTTGGCTGTTTGCTGGATGTGCCTGCTGGACCCCTTTCCTTCTTGTGAGGCTGGGAAGAGGCCCTGTTCTTTCCCTTGGTCCTTAGACCTCAGTTTTTGGTCCAAGGTCTTTCCAAGGCTCTACTTCTGGTTTGTCACATTCTTTCTGAGGTTGCTCTCTAGGTTTTCTTCATGTACCATTTCCAGTTCTCCCTCAGAATCCTGTCATTCAAGTGCCAGTCTGTTCTCTGTTTCCCTGAGTTAAATCCATGGTTCAATCCTGGTGCCCACCCAAAGTCAGTTCTCTGGGCTCAAGTATCATCAGCTTACCATGGGAGTGCTGATTGGGGTCATTGATTTCACTCAAACCATCACAGCTGTCTCCATTCCCTGCCTGGTTACTCTTCCCCCTTAGAAAAATGTTTCTCTTGATGTGGTGACAGATTGCAGAACCTATTTATTATACACAAGTTCAGGGTTGGGGTACTTCTCTCCCTGTCCTAAAACAATGGACTAAAAGGTCTTCCGTTGTTTATCGGAAAATAAATCTAAACTCTTATCCTGTAGTTAATCTGGTAATATGTATGATCTCTCCATTCAAAGCACACTCTCCCTAATAGTAACTGGATTGAGTCTTTATTTTCCTTGAAACAAAACAAATGCTGTTGCCTTTGTACATTTCTGGGAACACAAGTGTTTTTCTATGATAGAAGCACATAGAAGAGCTTAACCCTCAGTGTAAAATCTAGTTTTTCACAAAAGAATGAGGTTGTTTCCATAGTGTTGAGGTTCTTGACTCATCTTTCTCTATCATCAGTCTTTTGTCTTTCTCTCTTCATCCTCAAATTCCTATTCAATCAAATGAACAATATTTATCAGACTTTCATCTTCAGACTTTGTCATGTTATTTTCCTGGCCTTTCTTTGGGTCCCACTTTGTGGCCAATAGTGTTAAAATATATTATCTATCTACAGATTTTAAAAATATACAGGTTGACTGAGGATGGGCTTAGGCTTTTTCTTCTTTTGTAAGTCTCCCAAGGAATTCTACAGTGCATTCAAGACTGTAATGGGGCCGGGCACAGTGGCTCATGCCTGTAAGCTTCAGCCTATGAAGCGGCCGGGGCTAGGGATCGTGGTTCGAGTCCCGCCTGGGACCTGTAGTGAGATCTAGCTCCAAAAAAATATCTGGGCATGGTGGTGTGTGCCTGTAATCCAAGCTACCTGGGAAGCTGAGGTTGGGGATTGCTTGAGTCTGTGGTACCCTGGGCAACGAGAGCCTGTGGTTCCACAGGTAAAAATAGCGAGACCAAGTCTCAAAAAAAAAAAGAAAGAAAAAAAAAAAAAAAAGACTGTAATGTATCCACTTCGATCATCTTGTTTTCCTGAGTTAATTTGCACAAGTCTCAGAGAGGGTCTTAGTCAAATGTAAGTTGTGGCTCAAGAGGTGGAGTTAGTGCAGGAGAGTGTATTTCTAATAAGCTTCTGGAAGCTGGTTCTTCCAATCAAGGACATTCTAGAAAGCAAAATCTTAGTTGGAATTGAGTGCAGGATATTAAGACTGTCCTTTGAAGTGATAGGTCTCCAACCAACCCAGAAGATTCACAAATGCCATAGTGACTAGATATTATTTACCCAGTTTATGGTTGGACATTTGTAATGGCATGGAGGTAGAACAACATTTTTTAGTACATTCTCTCTCTCAGAATTCAAGATTAGCTAAGATATAATGTAGACATACTTAGAAGAGACACAAGTAAGTCATCCAGGGGCAGTCTCATGACTTCTACTTTGATTGTGATTTTTCTCCTTCCATCCTAAACTTGTCTGGTCCCTTCTGTTCTTTCCTTTGATTCCCTGACAAAAGCTGCTTTTATACTTGTGGCAATTTTTCAGACCCTTCCACAGTTTCACTTTTGGTCAACAATGTTGGCAGGGCATTTTATCATGAGGAGATGGGTACTTTGGTTGTTACATTCAGAAACGATTGTCCTTTTACCTTTCTCCCCTTGCACACGAATTCTACTGCTGTTATTTTCTAGTAAAGATCTTAGATTAAAAGAGTATGTTTTCCTTTATGTACCAGATGGTAGGACTCATTTAGAATGTGTAAGTTAGAATCCCATGTTTACTGCAACATGGTTTACAGTAGCTAGACTATGGAAAAACCATTAAGTGCCCCAGGACAAAGAGTGTGTAAAAAAGACTTGGCATGTATACACAACAAAATACTACTCTTTGATCAACAAAACATAAACTCATCCATTTGTGGCAATGTACATGGAGCTGGAAGGGATAGTGTTAAGCAAAATAAGGAGAAAGATAAATACTGACGATGACACTAATATGTAGAATGGAAAATAACTAAATTAATAGTCAGATAAGGACAAACTGAAAAACTAGCTCTGAAAGCTGTCCAGAGAACAAAAGCACTAATGGGAGAAAAGCAGAGAGAAGGAAATACAATGTTCTATGTTAGTGAAATATTAGTGAATTAGTGAATATTGTATGGTAGTAATAGATTATTGAATTGGTGGATTAGTGATGGATAAGTGAGTTGCACTATGGTAGTAATAATTGATGTAGGTACCCCAATATTATCTCAGTTGAAAATAAGTTAGTGAGGTAGTTGGCTAACGAAGGTGGGAAGGCTGCTGAACCAGGAGTCATCGGCAATACACCGGCAACTTCATATCATCACCGCCTAGCTGTCTGGCAGTTTCTTCTAGTCCCTCAGAGGCAGCTTTCTACTCATCCAGGTTAGAGATGTTGGTTGCAAGAATAGTCTGACAAAGGTGCCAGCCTCACGCCCCACTCCTCCCCCAGTGGTTACCAAAAGTTGGGGTCCCATCAATCCACTGAAGAGAGGCATCTGGCCCATGGAAGTGGTGAGGCCCCTGTAGTGGGAGTCAGTGGCACCAACACAGGCACCAGTACCAGTGTCACTCCTTGAACACCTAGAGGCCTGGGAGCTTCTTTCAGCCACTGAGATGTGGCTTTCCATGCACCCAGTAGCTGCCACGAGAAGGAAATTCTCCCAAAAAGCAGTAGAAAGACAGCTGGCTATATTACCAGGAAGCACACAATTCCAGAGTACAGGCGCTGCATTTGCAGAGCCGGGATAAAGGAAAAATAAAATAAAAAATATATTAATATGAGAAGCTGAGTGCTGCCTCAGCAGAAGAGTTAATACTAGTCTGTTTACAGCATTACACATAAAGAGGGAATATTGATAACTCCAGTAACACCAGCACCCAAACAAATTCTCAGGTAAACAATTTCAGAGAAACAAACAAACAAAACGAAACCAAGTTAGAGAAGAACAGCTTATAGGTGAGCAGATCTATAACAGAAAGCCACTTCTGCCCACCACCCTCTCCAACATCAAAGGAAGTGGGTCCTTCAAAGCAGCCAACACAAGTCAAGAACTAAAACAATATAGAGGATAGACACAACAGCAAAATTAACTGAAACCTGTTAATGGACTCTCAGATTCATGCCAGTAAACACTAGAGCCATTGTTGCCCAGTACCTAGAGTAAGCCAAAAAGCAATGCACAGGAGGAGAAGTAATGCAAATGCCCAAGCAAGTCCTACAGAAACAATATACCACCAAAGGAAAGAGAGCCTCCAGAAATCAACAAGGATGAGATAGAAGAATGGTCATATCCTTGAGAAAAATAATTTAAACTTACCAGGATGAAAGCACTTAAGGAGCAAAAGGAAGAAGCAGAAAAATGATAAAATCAAAACATCAGTAAAAATAATATCACTGAGAAGAATGAGGTTGAATCCAAATAAAGAAACTGAAAGAGACTGAGGATGTCAAAGGAGTAACAAAAGAGTTTAAAAATGCAGGGAAAATCTATGAAATCAGATTAGTAAAAGAGAAGAAAGAACCAGTATCCCAGAAGACACTGAAATAGAAAAAAAACAAAAAAGAAAAAGAGAGATAAATACAGGGAAGACAACAGAATAAAACTTCAGAGACATAATAAGATTTCCTAAAGAAAGTAAGTAGAAGAGTAATTATATTCCAGAAGAAGAAGAGACATTGGAACTGAAAAGCAATTCAAGGCAAAAAGATAACATCACAAACCTGAGAGTGAAATGAACTTAGACATAAGAGAAACCAGACACTCAGCAAACTACAACAATGAAAGAAGAATGACAGCAAGATACATAATTGTAAAACTACCAAGAGTGTAAGACAAGGAAAGAATAATGAAACTGACCAGAGAAAGGGAACACATAACATACAAGGAAGACATATTATTGTGACTTCATTTTCTTTGGAGACACATTCCAGTCAAGGATAGAGTGGAGACATATTAAAAAATCTTCTAGAAAATAAATGTCAGCCAAGAACATTCTACCCTGTGAAGATTTCATTCACTGATCAAGGAATATGTATAAACGTCCCAGACAAGCAAAGTTTCCAGACATTTGCTAAGCCTCAACCCCCACTCCAAGAAATCCTACAAGAAAATCCAAGATTAAAAGCAACAGAAGAATAAATTGGAGGAACAAAACAAAAC